>JASAMZ010012736.1:0-30133 GCA_030248115.1 Linhomoeus sp. GSCO2_2 | reverse complement strand
TTGAGGTCGAGAGTGACAGAGGCGAAACTGCCGCCGTTCTGACCTCTCGCCAGACGGCCCCCGTTGTATGCACAACACCCCCTTCCCACCGTCTGTAAGGTGATGGATTTCTTGCTAACATATTTATGAAAATAATTACAAGATTGCCATCAGTCCCAATTCTCCTCTCACAGCTTACCACAAGTCAGTGAAACCGCACCCACCCATCCAGCACATCAGCAAAACTGAATAGGCCATGGACAGAGCAACATAACTGCGGCAGGCGAGGCAGTTGTACATAATTGGAGCAACAGAATTCCTTCAAACCACTACAATATCCGAGCGTGACGATCCCAGCAGTCAGTGAAACTAAAACCCTCTTCCCTGTTCCATTTCAACCTCACAGCAAGTCAGTGAGTGACCTTTGCAAAGTGCTTGAGGTCGGAGGGCAGCAGCAGGAGGTGAGGTCGACTGTCGAGACGGCTGTGTCTCCAGGCTGCAGGCACATCCACAGGCATGCCCTCAGGCGGTGGGTGGATGGGCTGAAGAGTGCGCTGCTCCAACAGATGGAAGATCAGGCGCGACAGCCTGTCTGAGCCTACGCCGCCTGCACTGGAAGCTTCTTGACTGCACTGATCGGTGGGCGCCCTTCTGAATTTGGGATGTTTCACCAGTGGCATACTCGGAGGACACTGGTGTAGTTGTGACTCTCCTGAGATTGCAGTCACAACAGGTCAATTACTTGTAGATGCAGTCCTGAGCGAGCTGCATGAGGACATCTGTGGAGGTGAGGGCCAGTCTGCAGCCGGCCACCTCCAACTGACTGGGATTCGACAACAGGTGGACGTGCTGCAATGTAGTCAGGTGGACTTCAAGCAACACAGAAGCAACAGTAACTTCCCACCGGCGGTTTGGGTCCCAGGCGGTCGGCTGGCCACTCGAAAGGCGGCGAAGGATAGAGGGGGAGAATGGAGGCGTCTCTCTGCGAGGAAGGCACCAACGCCACCTGCATGCACTGACTGAAATCAAGGTTGAACATCTGCTTAGACAACTTCTAAACCCCCGTACATCATCTTTGTAGAAAGCAACTTCAGCCCTTATAGGGCAGTTGCTTAACGTAACGTACCGTAACGTTGCTTAACATCTGCTGAGACGAGCAGACGTAACCACCGATACACCATTTACTAATGAGATCTATCTAGCGCTTATTGGGCAACCGCAACGCTTTCAAGGTGGACATGAGACCCCGTCGAACACTAAAGTCCATTAAGAAGGGCGTGCACTGGGTGGTTTTTCAGTCTGCAGACTTTGTGCTTTGGTAAACCCAAATAATTTATACATCGTTGGATATCCCCTGTCGGGAGTGTGTTGGCGCGGTGCGTTTTTAGCCATAATCACTCAACACGCACTGGGTTGAGGCGCACATGAAAAATTCGAGAATTGGCAGAATTCGGCGATTTTGATAATTCTTAAAACAGTTTGTTCCACAAGGTGTCCTCATGTCATACTTCAAATTTCAACGAAATCGGTTGGCTGCAGCGTTTGTTATGGCCTGCAGCGCGCACCCTACTTTGGCCCTAAATGGCCAAAATCGCCGAAATCGGCCAAAAAGGGTACACTTTTTCAATAACTCAAGAAAGAAATGGTGAAATTTCTGTAAACTTTCTATGTGCGGACTAGGATCAATTGTCTACACAATCGAACAATCCCATCATCGGTTGCGACACTCTCGAATACGACTCAATCAAATAGACCCTACTTTTGGCCAAAACGACGTTTATCGGCTGGATTGCAGATCGAGGCCGTCCAGCAAGTCGAAAAGCGTCGTTTCGGCCAAAAGTAGGGTCTCTTTGATTGAGTCGTATTCGAGAGTGTCGCAACCAAATTAGATGGGGTTTGTTCCGTTGTGTAGACAATTGATCATGGTTTACACATAGAAAGTTTAACAAAATTTCACCATTGCTCTCTTGAGTTATTAAAAAAGTGTACCCTTCTTGGCCAATTTCTGCGATTTTGGCCATTTGGGCCAAAGTGGGGTGCACGCGGCAGGCCATAACTAACGCTGCAGCCAACCGATTTTACTGAAATTCGAAATATAACATGAGGACACCTTGTGGAACACCTGGTGTAAAAATTATCAAAACCGCCCACCCTGTGCAAAACCTCGAATTTTTCATGTGCGCCTCAACCCAGTGCGTGCTGCGTGATTATGGCTAAACACGCACCGCGCCAACACACTCCGACAGGGGTATCCAACGATGTATAAATCATTGGAGTTTCCCAAAGCATAAAGTCTGCAGACTCGAAAACCCCCCAGTGCACGCCTTTCTTGAATGGACTATAGTGCCATTTCATGTAAAATGCCTAAAGGCAGAAAGGAGAATATGTTCCAAGTATGAAGCATGTAAAAGTAAGAGTATTAAACGATATTCCTCTGGTGTAGCAAATGCGGCGCTTTGCGCCGCCCACCAATTTGTTAAAGAAAGAATAGTACCAGTATTGATTGAAAGAAAGCATTTTCGACTAAAATCATCCACACAAACTGCGCAAAGGTCACAACGACACGCTAGGATGTGCCGAATATGTTACCGCGTGTCGTTGTGACCTTTGCGCAGTTTGTGTGGATGATTTTAGTCGAAAATGCTTTCTTTCAATCAATACTGGTACTATTCTTGCTTTAACAAATTGGTGGGCGGCGCAAAGCGCCGCATCTGCTACACCAGAGGAATATCGTTTAATACTCTTACTTTTACATGCTTCATACTTGGAACATATTCTCCTTTCTGCCTTTAGGCATTTTACATGAAATACTCTTACTTTTTGATTGGCGGAGCCTCCTGAACGAGCGGGGGCACTTTGAGGCACGTACAAAACGAGTTGGACAATTTTGGGACACGTATGCAGGGCCTCCTGAACGAGCGGGGGCACTTTGAGGGGCGTACAAAACAAGTAGCACAATTTTGGGACACGTTTGCAGGGCCTCCTGAACGAGCGGGGGCACTTTGAGGCACGTACAAAACGAGTAGCACAATTTTGGGACACGTTTGCAGGGCCTCCTGAAGGAGCGGGGCACTTTGAGGCACGTACAAAATGAGTAGGACAATCATGGGACACGTATGCAGGGCCTCCTGAACGAGCGGGGGCACTCTGAGGCACGTACAAAACGAGTAGGACAATTTTGGGACACGTATGCAGGGCCTCCTGAACGAGCGGGGGCACTTTGAGGCACGTACCAAACGAGTTGGACAATTTTGGGACACGTATGCAGGGCCTCCTGAACAAGCGGGGGCACATTGAGGGACGGACAAAACGAGTAGCACAATTTTGGGACACGCTTGCAAAGCCTCCTGAACGAGCGGGGGCACTTTGAGGCACGTACAAAATAAGTAGCACAATTTTGGGACACGTTTGCAGGGCCTCCTGAACGAGCGGGGGCACTTTGAGGCACGTACAGAACGAGTAGGACAGTTTTGGGACACGTATGCAGGGCCTCCTGAACGAGCGGGGGCACTTTGAGGCACGTACAAAACGAGTAGGACAATTTTGGGACACGTATGCAGGGCCTCCTGAACGAGCGGTGGCACTTTGAGGCACGTACAAAACGAGTAGGACAATTTTGGGACACGTATGCAGGGCCTCCTGAACGAGCGGGGGCACTTTGAGGCACGTACAAAACGAGTAGGACAATTTTGGGACACGTTTGCAGGGCCTCCTGAACGAGCGGGGGCACTTCGAGGCACGTACAAAACAAGTAGGACAATTTTGGAACACCTATGCAGGGCCTCCTGAACGAGCGGGGGCACTCTGAGGCACGCACAAAACGAGTAGAACAATTTTGGGACACGTATGCAGGGCCTCCTGAACGAGCGGGGGCACTTTGAGGCACGTACAAAACAAGTAAGACAATTTTGGGACACGTTTGCAGGGCCTCCTGAACGAGCGGGGGCACTTTGAGGCACGTACAAAACGAGTAGGACAATTTTGGGACACGTATGCAGGGCCTCCTGAACGAGCGGGGGCACTTTGAGGCACGTACAAAACGAGTAGCACAATTTTGGGACACGTTTGCAGGGCCTCCTGAACGAGCGGGGGCTCTTTGAGGCACGTACAAAACGAGTAGGACAATTTTGGGACACGTATGCAGGGCCTCCTGAACGAGCGGGGGCACTTTGAGGGACGTACAAAACGAGTAGCACAATTTTGGGACACGTATGCAGCAGGGCCTCCTGAACGAGCGGGGGCACTTTGAGGGACGTACAAAACGAGTAGCACAATTTTGGGACACACTTGCAAAGCCTCCTGAACGAGCGGGGGCACTTTGAGGCACGTACAAAACGAGTAGGGCAGTTTTGGGACACGTATGCAGGGCCTCCTGAACGAGCGGGGGCACTTTGAGGCACGTACAAAACGAGTAGGACAATTTTGGGACACGTATGCAGGGCCTCCTGAACGAGCGGGGGCACTTTGAGGGACGTACAAAACGAGTAGCACAATTTTGGGACACGTTTGCAAGGCCTCCTGAACGAGCGGGGGCACTTTGAGGCACGTACAAAACGAGTAGGGCAGTTTTGGGACACGTATGCAGGGCCTCCTGAACGAGCGGGGGCACTTTGAGGCACGTACAAAACGAGTAGGACAATTTTGGGACACGTTTGCGGGGCCTCCTGAACGAGCGGGGGCACTTTGAGGCACGTACAAAACGAGTAGGACAATTTTGGAACACCTATGCAGGGCCTCCTGAACAAGCGGGGGCACTTCGGGGGTTGGTGTTATATGCGCGCAACCAGCGGTGGGAAGAATGGAAGGCGACTGGACGAGATCCTGATTGATGGACAATAGAGCGTGACGTGAAGGAGAAGAAGAAGGAGAAGAAGACGGAGAAGAATTCACCCCCCGCCGTTGGGACAAGAAACGCGCCGCGATCCTTTTTGCGCCTGTAACTTTTGCTACACTGAACCGATTTTCACCAAATTTGGAATTTAGTCTATTTATGATAATGTCCTTTAGTGTACCAAATTTCATCCAATTCCGTTTAGTACCGCCTGAGAAATAAACATCGTGATGATGGGAAAAGGTGCGCGCGGCCTGAATGGAACATATTATGGTTTGGCGCTGCCGCGCCAACCATGATTCACTACTCCCACAGACCCCTGCGTAAGTCTGGCGACCCTCTCCAGCAGTCTGTCCATCAGTTGGCCATATGTCACTTCCAGATGGGCGCTGGCCACCTGCGGGTGCTTGACGTCCACGAAGGGACCACTCTGCAAGAGCAGACGTCACAGAACTGCAGAACTGTAACTATTCTTCATGGCTAACGAAATACAAACCAAGACGAGCAAGTGGGGTCTAATTCTTCTGCAGTGGCGATTCAGCAGCACAAATAGGGGCTCGTAGGAGAGAGTGTCGCTGGTGGAAAAGGGCCCAGAAGCCGTCACGAAGCGCAGCTCTCCTGCAAGCAAGTGTTGCAAGGCAACTACCTACATGCGAAAAATGAAAAGCTGGTATTTAATCTGTGACATGACCTCGCCTAATACGTTACTAGGAATAGGAATCCGCACCAGGATCGCCCATCGCAGGGGAAAACTCAGCCAATGGAGGCAGGGGCGCGCATAGCTGCTTCTCAGCCACGAAACTTCTGCCGCTGGGATTGGAGCCACGCAGCACCACAATCTGAAGTGAATGATTTCGCTGTCGATGCGTTCAGCAATCGCATTCAACCAATACCTGTCCGGGGAAGAGGCAGTGCGACTGAGTGATGTGGCCGAGGTCGAGCTCCACGCAGTCGCCGTCGCTGTTGTTGTCGCTTCCCTGCAGCACCACCGCTTCAGAGTTGATCCTTCCCACGCTCGACTCTCCACAGCACACTTGGGCCGTCACGTGGACTGAGTCCTGCGGAGGGTGTGAATACTGTAAGCATGGGCTCCACGCAGGTAACACAAGCTCTTATCTACGAAATGATTCGCGACGCGTAGAAGCACTAAAGCTTACCGCCTTCTTGTAATCGCAGATCACTACGCCGGCGACAAATCAATGCAACCAATGGCGAGCGTTGCACAGTCAGGAGTCACATAAAGAAGAACTACCGCACGCCACCACATCACTGTCAGTCAGCCCACCGTTTCAGGCGTTCTGACGTTGACCAACTCGGCAATGGCTTCTCCTCCCTCCTTGCAGTTGCTGCGCACCCTCTCTCCAAAGGTGTCGACGGCCTCTGAGATGACTGGAAAGCGACTTACATCCACTTGTAATCTCAAGCGCGCGACTAGAACCCGCGGCGAAGCGTTCTCACGCGTGCAGACGATGCCCGCCTTCTGCATCATGCATTTGCAGGGCTCTGTCAGAGCCTGACACTCCGCAGACTCGTACAACTTGATTCGGACCAGTGTAGGCGCTTCAGAGGACACGTTGTGACTTGAGAGACCGCTGACAAGAGCGCTGCTGTGGACTCCGCTGTGACTGGCCAAGACGCTTCCACTTAGGGTTCGCTGGGAGAACTAAGTCCAAAAGTCTTCTTTTGGTGACCGTAGTTGTCTATTCGCTTGTCTCTGTCCGTCGCTGTCTGACATTTCCATGTAAGCACACCACGCTCCATACATAAGCGCATTTGTCAATTCAAGGGCGGATTCAGTCCCCATCTGAACACGGAAGTAAACACCAGTATTCCCTACCACTGCCAGGCGTCCGTTGCGACATACAGTAGAGAGTTAGACACAAAGACACGCGCATTGGTGCTCAACACATTCGGCTATCGATCAGATCACTGGTCATTCACACTTTGACAATGGCGCAGTGGGCGTAGTCGGCGGGGTTCTTTCCCTCGGTTTGACAGCGTTTGAGGTCGAGAGTGACAGTGGCGAAACTGCCACCGTTCTGACCTCTCGTCAGGCGGCCCCCGTTGACGCACAGCACGCCTTCCATCGTCTGCAATGCGATATGATTTCACTGCGTACAGGCTAGAATCGTTTTTTGCACCCTCTCAAAGTTTACACTTCTCCAATGAAACATTGCCGCCCATGGATCGTCTTGGAAACACAAAACAGGCATGTAGACACAGCAACCGAACAAGCTCCAGCCTCCACTGAGTCTGCAAGTTGTCTGTGATCTGTAAAGCGGCCGAAACGGTGCCAAAATTGGGGCAATTCCCAACAATAACACCACGCAGCGTCGAGTAGCCATACATAACCCAATGGAGGAACCACTATACACATATGCTTTGAGCGCGTGTTCTCGTCATCCAGCGAACCACTGACTACCGAATTACAGCACCGCAGTCAGTACCACCTTTGCAAAGTGCTTCAGATCTGAGGGCAGCAGCAGGAGGTGTGGTCGACTGTCGAGACGGCTGTGTCTCCAGGCGGCGGGTACATCCACAGGCATGCCCTCAGGGGGTGGGTGGATGGGCTGAAGACTGCGCTGCTCCAACAGATGGAAGATCAAGCGCGACAGCCTGTCTGAGCCTCCACTGCCTGCACTGGACACTTCTTGCTTGACTGGACTGATCGGTGGGCGCCCTTCTGAATTTGGGGTGTTTCTCACCCTTCATTGGGTGAGCGGACTGTGTTAGATTAATTACTCCTCGTACCTACTGCCCGACAGATTTATTCGCATCCCATCGTAGAGCTATCAACTCTGAGTACACAGGAAAATTTTGCCGATGTGGTGAAACGACATGTTGAACGATCTATAATTGAAGCAAACCAGCTGCTGTATCGACGGTTTACACTGCATTGTGCGCTGCGGCCCTTCCTCCGTCAGTAAGAAGTATTCCAGGAGGTCCCAGACGTCGAGGAAGGCGCAGGACTCCAGCAGTCGGTGCAGCTGCATCATCGACTCCAGATCCCCCAGCGCCTCCTCCTCCCCCTCCTCCCCCTCCTCCACCCCCCCCCCCCCCCCTCCCTCTCGCCATCGTCCCCTTCTTCGGAGGTGGGACGACGCTTGGCGTCGTCGTCGTCGCCGCCGCCGCTGTGACTTGAGAGACCGCTGACAAGAGTGCTGCTGTAGACGCCGCCATTACTGGCCAAGATGCTTCCACTTCTGGTTCGTTGGGAGAACAAAGAAGACTGCGAGCCCAGCAGACTGAAGAGTTCACTAGGCTCAGTACTCTGGCTGCAGACAACTTGGCAGTCTTGGCATTTACATCTGAGACTGCAAGCACTCCAGTGAAACCTCTGCCAGTGCCGACATACACAGTACACACACCACACTGAATGTCAGAATCGGACACCGAACGACGGTAAGGACTAGGAGTCGTCATTGTCAAGTCAACCAGAACCCACCATCAATACTCGCTTCGACAGCGGTGTAAACGACTCAACGGTGAAACCTTCTCCGCCCTTTCCAAAGGTCTACTCTTTTGGTGACCGTAGCTGTCCATTCGCTTGTCTCTGTCCGTCGCTGTCTGACGTTTCCATGTAAGCACACGCTCCATACATAAGCGCATTTGTCAATTCAAGGGCGGTTTCAGTCCTCATCTGAACACGGAAGTAAACAACAGTATTCCTTCCCTACCACTACCAGGCGTCCGGTGCGACATACCAGTAGAGAGTTAGACACAAAGACACGCGCATTGGTGCTCAACACATTCGGCTAACGATCACTGGCCATTCACACTTTGACAATGGCGCAGTGTGCGTAGTCGGCGGGGTTCTTCCCCAAGGTCTGACAGCGTTTGAGGTCGAGAGTGACAGAGGCGAAACTGCCCCCGTTCTGACCTCTCGCCAGACGGCCCCCGTTGACGCACAACACGCCTTCCACCGTCTGCAAGGTGTTGGATTTCTTGCTAATGAAGAGCTGACATGGACAAGCAGTCCCAATTCTCCTCTCACAGCTTACCACAAGTTGGTGAAACAGCCACCACTGAATGGGTCGTTGACATTTCGACACTCTGAGCACAATGTTCTCGTCATCAGTCAGAGCGAAACACTGTCCACCAAATTGCATACAGCACCGCAGTCAGTACCACCTTTGCAAAGTGCTTGAGGTCTGAGGGCAGCAGCAGGAGGTGGGGTCGACTGTCGAGGCGGCTGTGTCTCCAGGCGGCAGGCACTTCCACAGGCATGCTCTCGGGCGGTGGGTGGATGGGCTGAAGACTGCGCTGCTCCAACAGATGGAAGATCAGGCGCGACAGCCTGTCTGAGCCTCCACTGCCTGCACTGGAAGCTTCTTGACTGCACTGATCGGTGGGCGCCCTTCTGAATTTGGGATGTTTCACCAGTGGGACACTCAGAGAGCACTGGTGTAGTTTTATAATTCTAGGTTCAACAACGCCTCCACCAACTTGTAGATGCAGTCCTGGGCGAGCTGCATTAGAACATCTGTGGAGGTGAGGGCCACTCGGCAGCCGGCCACCTCCAACTGACTGGGATTTGACAACAGGTGGACGTGCTGCAATGTAGTCAGGTGGACGTTTCGCGCGACACAGAAGCAACAGTAACTTCCCACCGGCGGTTTGGGTCCCAGGCGGTCGGCTGGCCACTCGAAAGGCGGGGAAGGGTAGAGGGGGAGAATGGAGGCGTCTCGCTGGGAGGAAGGCACCAACGCCACCTGCATGCACTGACTGAAATGAAGGTTGAACATCTGCTTAGACAACTTCTGAACCTCCGTACATCATCTTTGTGGAGACCAACTTCAGCTCTTATAGGGATACAGCGACGCTTTCAAGCTCATGTGGACATGACAACCCCCGTCGAACACTTGTGCCAGTAACTACCCTCACAGACCCCTGCGTAAGTCTGGCGACCCTCTCCAGCAGTCTGTCCATTAGCTGGCCGTATGTGACCTCGATGTGAGCACTGGCCACCTGCGGGTGCTTGACGTCCACGAAGGGACCACTCTGTAAGTGCAGACGTCACAGAACTGCAGAACTGTAACTATTCTTCATGACTAAATGAACCACAAACCAAGACGAGCAAGTGGGGTCTAATTCTTCTGCAGTGGCGATTCAGCAGCACAAATAGGGGCTCGTAGGAGAGAGTGTCGCTGGTGGAAAAGGGCCCAGAAGCCGCCACGAAGCGCAGCTCTCCTGCAAGCAAGTGTTGCAAGGCAACTACATGCGAAAAATGAAAAGCTGGTATTTTAATCTGTGACATGACCTCGCCTAATACGTTACTAGAATCCGCACCAGGATCGCCCATCGCAGGGGAAAACTCAGCCAATGGAGGCAGGGGCGCGCATAGCTGCTTCTCAGCCACGAAACTTCTGCCGCTGGGATTGGAGCCACGCAGCACCGCAATCTGAAGTGAATGATTTCGCTGTCGTTGCGTTCATCAAACGCATTCAACCAATACCTGTCCGGGGAAGAGGCAGCGCGACTGAGTGATGTGACTGAGGTCGAGCTCCACGCAGTCGCCGTCGCTGTTGTTGTCGCTTCCCTGCAGCACCACCGCTTCAGAGTTGATCCTTCCCACGCTCGACTCTCCACAGCACACCTGGGCCGCCACGTGGACTGAGTCCTGCGGAGGGTGTGAATACTGTAAGCATGGGCTCCACGCAGGTAACACAAGCTCTCATCTACGAAATGATTCGCGACGCGTAGAAGCACTAAAGCTTACCGTCTTCTTGTAATCGCACATGACTACGCCGGCGACAAATCAGTGCAACCAATGGCGAGCGTTGCACAGTCAGGAGTCACATAAAGAAGAACTACCGCACGCCACCACATCACTGTCAGTCAGCCCACCGTTTCAGGCGTTCTGACGTTGACGAACTCGGCAATGGCTTCTCCTCCCTCCCCTCCTTGCAGTTGCTGCGCACCCTCTCTCCAAAGGTGTCGACGTCCTCTGAGATGACTGGAAAGCGACGTACATCCACTTGTATTCTCAAGCGCGCGACTAGAATCCGCGGCGAAGCGTTCTCACGCGTGCAGACGATGCCCGCCTTCTGCATCATGCATTTGTAGGGCTCTGTCAGAGCCTGACACTCCGCAGACTCGTACAACTTGATTCGGACCAGTGTAGGCGCCTCAGATGACACGTTGTGACTTGAGAGACCGCTGACAAGAGCGCTGCTGTGGACTCCGCTGTGACTGGCCAAGACGCTTCCACTTAGGGTTCGCTGGGAGAACTAAGTCCATAAGTCTTCTTTTGGTGACCGTAGTTGTCTATTCGCTTGTCTCTGTCCGTCGCTGTCTGACGTTTCCATGTAATCAAACGCTCCATACATAAGCGCATTTGTCAATTCAAGGGCGGTTTCAGTCCTCATCTGAACACGGAAGTAAACACCAGTATTCCCTACCACTACCAGGCGTCCGGTGCGACATACAGTAGAGAGTTAGACGCAAAGACACGCGCATTGGTGCTCAACACATTCGGCTATCGATCACTGGTCAGTCACACTTTGGCAATGGTGCAGTGTGCGTAGTCGGCGGGGTTCTTTCCCTCGGTCTGACAGCGTTTGAGGTCGAGAGTGACAGAGGCGAAACTGCCGCCGTTCTGACCTCTCGCCAGACGGCCCCCGTTGACGCACAACACCTCTTCCACTGTCTGCAAGGTGATGGATTTCTTGCTAACATATTTATGAAGAGCTGACAAGATTGCCATCAGTCCCAATTCTCCTCTCACAGCTTACCACAAGTCAGTGAAACCGCACCCACCCATCCAGCACATCAGCAAAACTGAATAGGCCATGGACAGAGCAACATAACTGCGGCAGGCGAGGCAGTTGTACATAATTGGAGCAACAGAATTCCTTCAAACCACTACAATATCCGAGCGTGACGATCCCAGCAGTCAGTGAAACTAAAACCCTCTTCCCTATTCCATTTCAACCTCACAGCAAGTCAGTGAGTGACCTTTGCAAAGTGCTTGAGGTCTGAGGGCAGCAGCAGGAGGTGTGGTCGACTGTCGAGACGGCTGTGTCTCCAGGCTGCAGGCACATCCACAGGCATGACAAATCGCTGTTGTTGTCGCTTCCCTGCAGTACCACCGCTTCAGAGTTGATCCTTCCCACGCTCGACTCTCCACAGCACACCTGGGCCGCCACGTGGACCGACTCCTGAGAAGGATGTGAATACTGTAAGCATGGGCTCCACGCATGAACCACTAGCTCTAGTCTGGCGACAGATGCTTCGTGACGACTAGAAGCACTCCAGCTGACTGACAGAAACCAGTCAAAATCAATGCCGCTGAGATGGGTCCAACTAAAGGCGAAATTGTGTGGTTTGGAGTCAGTGGGCCCACCGTTTCAGGCGTTCTGACGTTGACCAACTCGGCAATGGCTTCTCCTCCCTCCTTGCAGTTGCTGCGCACCCTCTCTCCAAAGGTGTCGACGGCCTCTGAGATGACTGGAAAGCGACTTACATCCACTTGTAATCTCAAGCGCGCGACTAGAACCCGCGGCGAAGCGTTCTCACGCGTGCAGACGATGCCCGCCTTCTGCATCATGCATTTGCAGGGCTCTGTCAGAGCCTGACACTCCGCAGACTCGTACAACTTGATTCGGACCAGTGTAGGCGCTTCAGAGGACACGTTGTGACTTGAGAGACCGCTGACAAGAGCGCTGCTGTGGACTCCGCTGTGACTGGCCAAGACGCTTCCACTTGGGGTTCGCTGGGAGAACTAAGTCCATAAGTCTTCTTTTGGTGACCGTAGTTGTCTATTCGCTTGTCTCTGTCCGTCGCTGTCTGACGTTTCCATGTAATCAAACGCTCCATACATAAGCGCATTTGTCAATTCAAGGGCGGATTCAGTCCTCATCTGAACACGGAAGTAAACACCAGTATTCCCTCTACCACTACCAGGCGTCCGGTGCGACATACAGTAGAGAGTTACACAAAGACACGCGCATTGGTGCTCAACACATTCGGCTATCGATCACTGCTCATTCACACTTTGACAATGGCGCAGTGGGCGTAGTCGGAGGGGTTCTTCCCCTCAGTGTGGCAGCGTTTGAGGTCGAGAGTGACAGAGGCGAAACTGCCCCCGTTCTGACCTCTCGTCAGGCGGCCCCCGTTGATGCACAGCACGCCCTCCACCGTCTGCAATGCAACCGATATGATTTCACTGCGTATAGGCTAGCATCGCTTATAGCACCCTCTGCTCTCGAAGGTTATACTTCTCCAATGAAGCATTGCCGCCCATGGATCGTCTTGGAAACACCAAACAGGCATAATAGCTACCTAAGTAGACAGAGCAACCGAACAAGCTCCAATGAGTCTGCAAGTAAGGCGTCTGTGATCTGTAAAGCGGTCGAAACGGTGCCAAAATTGGGGCAATTCCCAACAATAACACCACGCAGTGTCGAGTGGCCATACATAACCCAATGGAGGAACCACTACACACATATGCTCTGAGCGCGTGTTCTCGTCATCCAGCGAAACACCACCAAATTATAGCACCGCAGTCAGTGTCACCTTTGCAAAGTGCTTGAGGTCGGAGGGCAGCAGCAGGAGGTGAGGTCGACTGTCGAGGCGGCTGTGTCTCCAGGCGGCAGGCACATCCACAGGCATGCCTTCAGGGGGTGGATGGATGGGTTGAAGACTGCGCTGCTCCAACAGATGGAAGATCAGGCGCGACAGCCTGTCTGAGCCTACGCCTGCACTGGACACTTCTTGACTGGGCTGTTCAGTGGGCGCCCTTCTGAATTTGGGATGTTTCACCAGTGGGATACTCAGAGAGCACTGGTGTAGTTTTATAATTCTAGGTTCAACAACGCCTCCACCAACTTGTAGATGCAGTCCTGGGCGAGCTGTATTAGAGCATCTGTGGATGTGAGGGCCAGTCGACAGCCAGCCACCTCCAACTGACTGGGATTCGACAACAGGTGGACGTGCTGCGGAGTAGGAATAGAAGGTAGGTATGTAGTAATTGAGCATAACAGCAGCCACAGCAACAAAGCACCGGCGGTTTGGTTCCCAGGCGGTCGGCTGGCCACTCGAAAGGCGGCGAAGGGTAGAGGGGGAGAATGGAGGCGTCTCGCTGAGAGGAAGGCACCAACGCCACCTGCATGCCCTGACTGAAATGAAGGTTGAACATCTGCTTAGACAACTTCTGAACCTCCGTGCACCATCGTTGTAGAAATCAACTTCAGCCCTTATAGGGCAGTTGCTTAACGTAACGTACCGTAACGTTGCTTAACATCTGCTGAGACGAGCAGACTTAACCACCGATACACCATTTACTAATGAGATCTATCTAGCGCTTATTGGGCAACCGCAACGCTTTCAAGGTGGACATGAGAACCCCGTCGAATACTTGTGCCAGTCACTACTCCCACAGACCCCTGCGTAAGTCTGGCGACCCTCTCCAGCAGTCTGTCCATCAGTTGGCCATATGTCACTTCCAGATGGGCGCTGGCCACCTGCGGGTGCTTGACGTCCACGAAGGGACCACTCTGTAAGTGCAGACGTCACAGAACTGTAACTATTCTTCATGGCTAACGAAATACAAATCAAGACGAGCAAGTGGGGTCTAATTCTTCTGCAGTGGCGATTCAGCAGCACAAATAGGGGCTCGTATGAGAGAGTGTCGCTGGTGGAAAAGGGCCCAGAAGCCGTCACGAAGCGCAGCTCTCCTGCAAGCAAGTGTTGCAAGGCAACTACATGCGAAAAATGAAAAGCTGGTATTTTAATCTGTGACATGACCTCGCCTAATACGTTACTAGGAATAGGAATCCGCACCAGGATCGCCCATCGCAGGGGAAAACTCAGCCAATGGAGGCAGGGGCGCGCATAGCTGCTTCTCAGCCACGAAACTTCTGCCGGTGGGATTGGAGCCACGCAGCACCACCATCTGAAGTGAATGATTTCGCTGTCGATGCGTTCATCAATCGCATTCAACCAATACCTGTCCGGGGAAGAGGCAGTGCGACTGAGTGATGTGGCCGAGGTCGAGCTCCACGCAGTCGCCGTCGCTGTTGTTGTCGCTTCCCTGCAGCACCACCGCTTCAGAGTTGATCCTTCCCACGCTCGACTCTCCACAGCACACCTGGGCCGCCACGTGGACCGATTCCTGCGGAGGGTGTGAATACTGTAAGCCATGGACTCCACGGATGAACCACTAGCTCTAGTCTGGCGACAAATGCTTCGAGACGACTAGAAGCACTCCAAATGACTGACAGAAGCCAGTCAAAATCAATGCCGCTGAGATGAGTCCAACCAAACGCGAAAATAGTGTGGTTTGGAGTCATACGTAGCAATACTTCCGAACGCTACCCGTATCACTGTCAGTAGACCCACCGTTTCAGGCGCTCTGACGTTGACGAACTCGGAGATGGCTTCTTCTCCCTCCTTGCAGTTGCTGCGCACCTTCTCTCCAAAGGTGTCGATGGCCTCTGAGATGACTGGAAGACCAGTGCACATCCTCCTACTACTCAAACATCGAAAGCGCACGACTACAATCGTGCGGCGAAGCATTCTCACGCGTGCAGACATCGCCGGCCTTCTGCATCATGCACTTGTAGGGCTCTGTCAGTGGCTGACACTCCGTGGACTCGTACAACTTGACTCGGACCAGTGTAGGCGCTTCAGATGACACGTTGTGGCTTGAGAGGCCGCTGACAAGAGCGCTGCTGTGGACTCCGCTGTGACTGGCCAAGATGCTACCACTTCCAGACCGCTGGGAGAACTGTGAGGACTGGGAGCCCAGCAGACTGAAACGTTTACATGGTTGTCAGGTAGATTGGCACTTTTACAAGTAGACGATTTGTTTTCTTCCACAGTTACAAGTGCACCGATTTTGACGAACAATTGAGCAGCCTAGCACGATTCAGTGAAACATCTGTTGGTTGCCACACAACACACACAACCTCTGTGAGCGCCAGAATCAACGGCTGAATGACACTGGGGAAATACCGTAAGAAAATCTAATGTCCTCTCCCACCTGACGGGCGCAAAGGACTCCACTGTGAAACCTTCTCCGTCCAGTCCAAAGCTCGATTCTCTCCTCAACTTCAAGTCAGTTTTGGCGACGTCGTCTCCAAAAGCGGCTTCGAATCGGTTCTCGTCATTGTAGTCGTCGGCTACTACTGCAGCACTCGAGGACATTTCTATGTCGTGCGCCGCCGACCGCGAGACGACGCCCCCTCCGTACATCGACAGAAGCTGACTGGCCGCCTGGCCTGAGGCCGCGCCGGTGGCACTGCCGCGATTATTGAGATTGGTAGCATTGGGAGGGAAGAAAAGAAATGACAAAAGTAGGCGAGCACAGCACCATACCGAATTCCAGTTTGATTGGTGGCAGCGGCTTTCTTAGAGTCCTTCGCTTGCTGCTTCTGGACGAGCTGCAAATGACGAACGTCAACGCGGGGCAGGAAGTACCAATAATTAAAAACTTCGCACTTGTTCAGCAAACAAGGAAACATTCTCCTGACTGAAGGGCAGATTGTCGCGATTCTTGGAGAAGGCGCAGAACTCGTCCACAAAATCCTGCTCCGACCTGGCGTGCGCGGACAGAATGGCTTTCACTGAAAATTGTTTACAGGGAATAATCCTAAAATTTGTGAGTTTGCTTCAATGGGAAACTCGACACCTTTCTCGAGCAAGACGCCGTCCTCCTGCCAGCCTTCGTCGCACTCCACTCCGAAAGTGTCGAATTCTTCCTCGAGCAGCGCCAAATCGAGATCCATTGTGGGAAAAGTTGTCGACCCAATTGAAACGAGTGTTGAACTTTGAAATCGAAGATCTCAGATTCGCGCCGACGGCGAATTTGAAACCGATTGGTTCTGAAACGACTTGTCCAGGTTGGAATTTGCGCCAGTTACCGTAGTTGGCGAAATCAACCGGAGAAATTCCAAGAACGGTTTCCTACCGCGCAATTTGCATCGAATAGCTTGGCAGGTGTTCCGTCGTCGGAAGCGATTTGCCTGGAAGCAATGGCGCCCATAGAAACATAGCTCGCCGGCTGTACGTTGGCGCAATTCCTCACAAATTGGGCGTGAAGTGAAGTTGAATGGTTCACAGATCCGCACATACACACATGGTTGCGCCCGACTTCACGCGTTGACCCCAGATGAGAAGCAGCAATGAAGAAGAGGGAGTAGTGAGAAGAAGCTGCTGAGAAGATGAACTTCGGGCCGGCCTCCTCGCAGAGCAAGTCGCCCTTCCTGACCACCATGGAGCTGCTCGGACAGCAGCAGCAGCACAATAGGTAAAGAGTGAAGAAAGAAACGTTTCCTCCCTACTACAAATTTGATGCTTTGGCGGTTCTCTGAAGTCACGCCGCGCCAGTCGGTCAGTGTCAGTCAAGTGTTAGTTTGACAGCATACTAACCATAGGTGCGATCCAGAATTGGGCCAGGGGGGGGGGTCTCCGGATCAGGAATCCGTTTCCTGATCGGCTCAAAATGGGGGGGGGGGTAGACAAATGTACAAAAAAAGTGCCAAAAATTAGCTCTTTTTGCTCTAGTTTGATGCGAAATTCATAGAAAATGGCCAAAACTGCGCAAAAATAGCGCCGCAGGCGAAAATTTTGACCAATTTTGGACTGATTCTGGGAAAATTTCCTCAATTTTTCCGGCTTCCTCTGGGTAGGGGGGGGGGGGCGGCGAAAATTTCTAGGGGGGGGGGGGGGGTATCCGGAATTCCCGTCCGGATGGCCAAGGCTAGGGGGGGGGGGGGGTAACCCCCCCCCCCCTACCCCCCCCCCCCAATCGTACCTATGATACTAACCAGCCGCCAACTTCGTAATGCGAATCGCGATGGTGCGCGTGTTTTGGTGACAATATTTCCGAACGGCAGCACGCTTTGCCATTCGCCACAGCAGTAGTCATCTCATCGGTGATCCCAAATAAATAGTCCAGTTTGCGAGGTATACGAAAGAGAGGAGTAATAACCGGTAGTCGCGCTGAGCGCTCATTTTGACCGCGAAACATTTGCCCAGTCGTCTGTTCAGTGTTCAGTTCCTTCTCCGAGAAATTCCATCTGTTTCCCACATTCACTTGTATCGTTATCATATCGACCTCTGCTTCGCTCTCTGCAGGCTGCGCGCCGCGGCCGGCCTTCTGGGCGCTCCGGGCGGGGCGCCGGTCGGCGCCGCAGGGGGTCCGGGTTCCACGGCGGACACCTATCGAATGGACAGACTTCTGGAAGACGTCAAGCCCAACATCTCCCCCCTGCTGCTCGACGCCGTCGCCGCCGCCTCCTCGCACCACCACCATATGGATCACGGAGGTAGGATTGGCTTGGCGGCGATTTGATTGGTTGCTTGTGGAGAAGCATGCTACCTGTAGCGCGACCCTCCCCGCCCACCCCCCCCTCTGGCCATGGACCTCAGGAATTTTTTCCGGAGACCTCCCCCCCCCCCCCCCCCCTGGCATCCGAAATTTGGAAAAAGATCCTGAAATTTCGGAAATTTTCTTGTATTTTTGGTAGTTTTTAGTCCTATTTTGTCTAAATTTTTGCCTGCGACGCTATATTTCGTCTATTTGTGCACAAACTAGCGTGTTTTTGACCAAAATAAGGCGTTTTTAGGCAGATTTTGGGCCATTCTAAATTAAATTTTCGGGTACCGTGACCCCCCCCCCCCCCCATAGGTTCCTTTGGGGGGGGGGGGGGGGTGGGGGGGGGTTACCCCCCCCCCCCCCTGGCCATCGGCCGATACGGACGAGATTCCGGACGTCCCCCCCCCCCCCCGGACTCCCATCCCAGACCGTCCGCCCCCCCCCCCCCTAGCGACCCCAAATTGCCGAAAAATTTTCGCCTGCGGCGCATTTTGTTGTTTTAATATGTATTTTGACTATTTTTAAGCTAGTAAATGGCGTTTATGTGTATGTTTGCGGTACTAAATGAGTAAAATACACGTTTTTCTGCACTTTTTGAAGCAAAAACTGCCAAATTTCCTTCAGTAAAAGACCCCCCTAGCTTTTCAAAATGGCCATCCGGAAACGGAATCCGGTTCCGGATGCCCCCCCCTCGACCCTCAGTTGACCCCCCCCCGGACCAAATCTGGTAGGAACCTATGACCCCCCCCTGTCGAAAATTTTCCTTAAGAAGACCCCCCCCCCTGGCCTCCGGGTGGCCTGCACCATGGAGAAATCCCCCCCCCCCCCCCCCCCGCCTGACAGACCCCCCTCCCAAAAATTGCAAAAGTTTTCGCCTGCTGACCGAATTTACGCCTGCGGCGCTATATTTAGCCTGTTTTGACCAAAATTTCCCTTTCTTTTTTTGACAAATTTTTTGGTCACTTGCCCCCCCCCCCCTAAAATCCAGATTGGCCCCCCCCCCCCCCCCCGAGCAGGTATGTGGAGAAGGGAGGTTTTGTGGAAACTTGCGTGGATCTTGATAGCGGCGCAGTTTTCTCAAGGCTGTTGTTGTGACTGTTGGCCAGTCCTTTTCACAGTTTGGTCAGAAGTTTGTGGCCGCTGTGTTTAGTAAAGTAATAGTTGACACAAGCGGGCGGAACAGGCAGAACGAACCCTTGAACTTGGGTTGTGTGTAGGTAGCTGTATTGAAACGCCACGTGTAGTGTTTGGGAGACAAGGACGGTGTAACTTCACTCTATCGATCCGTAGCGAAAAATGTTGATGGGTTTCATAATAATCAGGTCACAAGAAGAGTATCGCTAGTGTTCTTGTGGGCGACATACGAACCTAACGCTGACAACTCCAACCAATTCTCACCCTCTCTTCAGCCGGGGGCCTGTTGAACCGCTTCAGCGCCAGTCCGGCGGCGGCGGCGCTTCTGTCTGCGCAGTCTGCCGCCTCCATGGACCAACTCCTGAGCCAACAGGCGGCCGTCGCCAACGCCGTCAACGCCTCCAAAGTCAAGGTGTGGGGACTGCAGAGGGTTTCACGGGGTTTTTGTGGTACAAAGTGGCGGCGCGAATATCCTCTGAAATAACGTTGGTGACAGATGGCTAAGGCTGGTCAGTTGCGTCAGAGGGCAAGGTGCCTCTGTTAGACAGAGATCTGGATCTCAATCTGCCGGATGTTTCCGTAGGTAATTTTTCTCAAAATACTTTCTTGCCTGCTCAATTCCATCACGATGGGTGACATGTCAGTTGCGCCAGAGGGAAAGCGCCTCTGACAGGGAGAAATTTCGGATCTCGGTCTTTCGAATGTTTCAAATGGTTACCTTTTCCAGATGACTTTATTGTTTGGACAATTCCTTCGCCGTGGTAGATGACGTATCGATTACTACAGAGGGGGAAGCCACCTCTGTCTCTGTGTCTGACAATGTATTGATCTCAGTCTATCGAATGTTTCCATTGGTAGCCTTTTCCAAGACGCATTCTTGACAGACAATTCCTTCCGGTTGATCTTCACATCCCTTCTCTCTTTCAGACCGAGACTCACCTGGACTCCGGCCAGATCACTCCCCCATTCATGCTGGGCTCCTCTTCATCCACCAACCACCACCTCCCCTCCTCTTCCTCTTCCTCCTCCACCTTCCTGGGGCTCGACTCGCTCACTGGAGGAGGGGGAGGAGGGGGCTCCCTGCTGCCTCCCTCCCCCCGCAGGCCCAGCCCCATCTCCCCAGCGGGCTCTGTGACGACCAATGGAGGGGGAGGGAGGCCCTTTGTATGCGCCGACTGCGGCAAGGGCTTCCAGAACAACAGCGCGTTGGTGAAGCACAGGCTGATACACAGCGACGAGCGCGTGCACGTCTGCCCCATCTGCACCAAGGCCTTCAAGAGGCAGGACCACCTGTGAGTGGGGACTGCTGACACTTCAGAGGCTTGGGAATTCCCAAGCCTCAGTGTCTCCTAAATAGAAATGTTTCTGCTAGCTGTTACTGAGACAAAAGTTGGGACGGGACTGCAAGTCTCGAGTTGCAACTGATACTTGGCGAAAGGGATCTTACATCATTGGTGGGATTGGTCATCAATCTGGGCAGCAAGGGGGGGGGGGGGTTCAAACCTTGGGAAGAGCGAATTCCAGCTCGCCAAAATCGATTACCTATTACAAACGTCCCAAAACGTGCCAAAGACGCTTTATTCCGCTCAATTTCAATGAAAATGCATCAAAAGTGCTCAAAACGACAATGGCGCCGCTGGTGAGAATTATGACAATTTGTAGATTGGGTTTCTGAAGGTTTGCAAACATTTGCTTTATTTGTAAAGGGGGAGGGGGGGGGGGAGGGGTTCCCACAACAAGTCAACAAGAATAAGATGTTAGTTCCAGCGGGTGGGTCTCTTCGTTCTTGGGGGGGGGGGGGGGGGTTGAGGTGTTGAACAGAAACAAGCGTTCCCACATGTTGCAAGGCGCGTATGACAGCTTCAAAATTAGTGCCATAGTTGCTGGTCTTTCCTTCGTCCTTTTACTGTGCATCTTTCCATCGTGCGACACTGTCACATGACTGTGCACCATTGCAGGACGGGTCACATGAACGTGCACAAGAGCGTCAAGCCCTTCGCATGCGTCGTCAAGGACTGCGACAAGTCCTACTGCGACGCCCGCTCCCTGCGCCGCCACCTGGAGCACGGACACAACATGCGCAACGCCTCCGTCCACAGCCTCAAAGGTTGGAAGGAGTGACTGTGGAAGGAGTTAGAGCATTGTGTGGAATTGAATCGTGGATAAGAGTGACCGGAGCTGAGTAGCGTTCTGGTATTGGCCGAACCTATAGGTCGCCACGTTTCAGTTGCCTCCGATAAGTTCGCAGTATGAGGTGCTTGCTTCAATTGTCGCGTAGTTGTCGAAGAGTTGCGCAACAGCTTCTCAGCACGCACTTCATTGATCGAAGAGTTCAATGGGCGCCGTAGTGTTAGGAGCGCCCTTGGAAACGGCCGCTGAGTCGATAGCGCGTGTCAACAGAGAGATAGGTGCTAGGAAGGGGAGACGAGAGAGAGAGAGAGAGGAGGGGAAGGAATGGAGCCAGAGCGCCTCTAGAGTAGGCATGCGCTCGCTGTGTAACCTAGGCTAGGGGGGAACCATATAGAGGTAAAGGAACACGAACGCACGGCGCACAAGCGTGAGAAGGAACGGGCCCGGTTTGTCCCCAGATCTCTCTGCTGGCTGACTGACTGAGTAGTTCTGTACCTGTGTAGGGTTGTTCCGATCGCGCTTACCTCCATTTTGAAGAGATGTGGAGTGTCTGAACTGAGCGAGCCGCCGGTAGACCTGTTTGCCAAGGGGCAGTGCTAGTAGTGGTGGTAGTGTTTCTCAGTTCCCTTGTAACTGCTGAAGTTGCGGGATTGACTGATAGTCTTCTTTCTGTGTCTGGTTGCAGTCAAAACTAATCTGTACCGGGTGTCCCATTAATCCAGACCCCCCTCTCCAGCAA
Source organism: Linhomoeus sp. GSCO2_2 (assembly GCA_030248115.1). Taxonomy (NCBI): domain Eukaryota; kingdom Metazoa; phylum Nematoda; class Chromadorea; order Monhysterida; family Linhomoeidae; genus Linhomoeus; species Linhomoeus sp. GSCO2_2. The sequence goes on along the minus strand of JASAMZ010012736.1, from coordinate 7,999 downwards.
GCTGTATAAAAGTTCACGCGGTGAAACTTACCCAGATTAAACTTCAATGTCTTGGGACATCTGACACCAAATTTCAGCATCCTACACGTAGTAGTGTGAGAATGCGAGCGCAAAGCCACCGAGCGCGCGAGTTGGGTCCGGCAGGGTAGCTTTGACTCGATCGTTTACGAGCGTGTTACAAGCTACGAAGTTCGTTCCAAGAAGAATCGAAAGCTCTATTCTTATTCTTTGTAATAGTACAATTCACGCCAAATTTGCTGCAACGACGCAAAAGTTATAGCCGCCAAAAGCCAGCGAGTCTTGAGAAACTGACCAATTTTGCGTTTTGCGCCCGCATTCCTGCATGACCTGGTGTAGGATGCTGAAATTTATTGTCAGATGTCCCAAGACATTGGAGTTTAATCTACAAAAGTTTCACTGCGTCAAGTTTTCTACAGCTTGCTGGGGAGGGGGGGTCTGGATTTATGGGACACCCGGTATACGGTATTCTTGCAATGCACACCTGCAGGCACCATGTACATCAAGTGCGGCGACGGCGAGGAGTTCGCCGTGCCCATGTGCACCAACGGCCCGTTCACCATGGACAGCGACCTGGTCACCTCCATGGCGCCCATGGGAGTCAGCTCTGGGCGCTCTAGCGTCGATTTCCCCGCCACCGCTGGAGCTGCAGGGCTTCTCTCCTCTGCAGCCTCGACCTCTGTCATCGTCAAGGAGAGACACTCCTCTGGGGACACCATAGGCTCCAACTTGAGTGGGTCAAAGGCTGCAACTACAGGGCTTTTTCTAGTGATGGGTCGGCAACTTGAATAAATCGGGAACCGGAGAGTCGATTTCGATGAAACTTGCACACAACCTAGACAAATGTATGGCTTAGCAGATTCCAAATTCTGGCGCAAATCGACAGCGCGTGGCATCTACGGGGCCGCGTCAAGAATTGGACTCGTTTTCGCGCCTTTGGAGCCAGCCTATCCGTGGCCCTGCAACTCCTGCGGAGGGCATTGACAGCACATTGGCAATTCGTATTCGAATATTACGATTAGATTGAATAGTAACGATGTGAATATTTGAGTTAAGTCTGTAATTTTCATCGAGAATCGAATAAGAATTGTCAATGTGCTGTCAATGCTCTCCGCAGGAGTTGCAGGGCCACGACCAGGTTGGCGGCCTTCTCCAACGGCGCGAAAACGAGCGCAATTTTTGACCCGGTGCGCGGCCGATTTGCGCCAAAATTTGAAATCTGCTAAGCTATTCATTTTTCTAGGTTGTGTGCCCGTTTAATCGTAAGCGACTCAGCGGTGCCTGAGTTATTGAAGTTCCCGACCTCTCACCTAGCCCTGTGGAAGCATTGGCACTAGCTACTAGCGGCTGACGTGATGGCGACTCGGTGAAACCCGTGACGCGCTCTCTTCGTTCCAGGTTCCACTCTGTCCCCCGCAGGGTCGCTGCTGCCGGCCGGCCTCAGCCATCTGGCAGACAAGGTCGGTATTCATAAGAACGTTTCAGTATTCAACTTTTTGACCTATGGTCAGATAACAAACCGTTCCTTCGACCCTTTGGATCTTCAGCAATCTTCTCTGGGCGTGGTCTCCTGCGGCCAGTGTCAGCGCGGCTTCAAGAGCGTCGCGGCCCTCAATGGGCACATGCGACTGCACAGTCTGGGCAGGGACTTTCCACTGGGGGGAGGTGGCCTCCTGAATCCCGACACCCCCCAATCGTCGTCGTCGGCAGCCGCCTCTCCTCTGGGCGTGGACGGACCCCTGGTGCCCCAACCTCTGAGACCCCCCAGGACCCTTGCAGCGCAGAGGGTCACCAGCCTGGGACAGACACATCAGCCGGTGGGTGGTTGACTTCAGCTGTGTCCATGTTTGAGTTGGAGGCAAAGTTTTCTTCATTGGAACGTCGCCAGAATGCTGACCGATTAGGCTGATTAGTGAAACGCGCAAGCCAGCGTTCGCGCGGCGTTGAGTCCAGTCAGCCGGCCAGTAGCAAGTGAAATCGCTTCACTTCGTCTAAAACGTCCAGCATTACGTGAAGAACCCGATCGTTTCATACTTTAGCGTCACGAACTGCTCCACGGCCTGTCCTCCGCCTTCACAAGCAGTGGCGGCGGCAGTCACCACCACCCTCAGGGGCCGTTGACCCTGCCCACCACAAGCCAGCTCTCCTCCTACTCCCCTCACATGGCTGCGGTTCCCTCCCCATACAACCCGGCCAGCTACCTGCTCTCGGGGGTACCGGTCAGAGCCCCATCCCACTACCCCTCTGCGCCTGGCACCCCGCTGCTCTACAACACGATAACCACAACGGCGGCGGCGGCACACTCCCCTGCTGGCTTTGTGGGAAGCCACGAGGCTTCTGCAGTCATGAAGCCACTGACGCCCATGGCTGGACTGGTCTCCGCCACTGGAGGAGTGGTACACTCGCCCCACAGAGCAGGTGAGTGCTTGCTGAATGGCGCATGCTGCAGGCTTTGGAACTGTATTTCGCCCCCATACTGCTGACGTTGTCATTTATCTGAAACACTAGTCACTTCCTTGTCCCTTCCAGAGCTGCTGATGCGCGTGGGCGGCGCCGGCGAGGCCGTGGCTTCCCCAGGGTCTGGGGGCGGGATGCCTGGACCCCTAATGGTCGACACTGGCTGCGTCCCAGACGGGGTGGTCCCTTCACAGGGCCAGCAACAGCCGGAGGGCACTCAGGCTCTGCTGAGCTCTGCAGCCAACCCCTCCACTCCCAACTCCCCGTTCATCGACGTGGTGCGCCACTCGACCTCCTCCATGGTCAGTGGTGGGGCCGACGGACCCCCCGCCGACCACCCGTCGGCGGGGGGTAGAAGTGGTGGGGGAGGGGTCGCAGGGGCCCAGCAGGACCCCTACGGCTGTCTTGGTCTGGACTCCACCGGCATCTCTGACGAGTCGATCTCCAAGCAGCTGGCACAGTTCGACGACCGCATGGCCTTCCCCGACATCGGTGGGTTCCATTGAGTAGTCTATCAGGGGTTCCACAAGTTACAGTATTGGTTTGGTGGAGTTCAACCCGCTTCTAGTGCCTCTTCATGCGTGGCACACCTGAATGTCCCAGATGTGTCGCACAACTGGATGTCCCAGATGTATGGCACATCTGAATGTCCCAGATATGTGGCACTACTGAATGTCCCAATTGTGTGGGCACATCTGAGTGTCCCAGATGGGTGGGCACATCTGAATGTCCCAGATGTGAGGGCACATCTGAGTGTCCCAGATGTGTGGCACATCTGAATGTCCCAGATGTGTGGCACAACTGAATGTCCCAGATGTGTGGCACATCTGAATGTCCCAGATGTGTGGCACAACTGAATGTCCCAGATGTGTGTTACTGAATGTCCCAGATGTGAGGGCACATCTGAATGTCCCAGATGTGTGGGCACATCTGAATGTCCCAGATGTGAGGGTACATCTGAATGTCCCAGATGTGTGGCATGTCTGAATGTCCCAGATGTGTGGCACAACTGAATGTCCCAGATGTGTGGCACATCAGAATGTCCCAGATGTGTGGCACAACTGAATGTCCCAGATGTGTGGCACATCTGAATGTCCCAGATGTGTGGCACAACTGAATGTCCCAGATGTGTGGCACATCAGAATGTCCCAGATGTGTGGCACAACTGAATGTCCCAGATGTGTGGCACATCAGAATGTCCCAGATGTGTGGCACATCAGAATGTCCCAGATGTGTGGCACAACTGAATGTCCCAGATGTGTGGCACATCTGAATGTCCCAGATGTGTGGCACAACTGAATGTCCCAGATGTGTGGCACAACTGAATGTCCCAGATGTGTGGCACAACTGAATGTCCCAGATGTGTGGCACATCAGAATGTCCCAGATGTGTGGCACAACTGAATGTCCCAGATGTGTGGCACATCTGAATGTCCCAGATGTGTGGCACAACTGAATGTCCCAGATGTGTGGCACATCAGAATGTCCCAGATGTGTGGCACATCAGAATGTCCCAGATGTGTGGCACAACTGAATGTCCCAGATGTGTGGCACATCTGAATGTCCCAGATGTGTGGCACAACTGAATGTCCCAGATGTGTGGCACAACTGAATGTCCCAGATGTGTGGCACAACTGAATGTCCCAGATGTGTGGCACATCAGAATGTCCCAGATGTGTGGCACAACTGAATGTCCCAGATGTGTGGCACATCTGAATGTCCCAGATGTGTGGCACAACTGAATGTCCCAGATGTGTGGCACAACTGAATGTCCCAGATGTGTGGCACATCAGAATGTCCCAGATGTGTGGCACAACTGAATGTCCCAGATGTGTGGCACATCTGAATGTCCCAGATGGCTCATCTGAATGCCCCATGTGTGTGCCACATCTGAATGTCTCAGGTGTGTGATACATCCGAAACGCTCTTTTGGGCCTTTGTGAGTTCGAATTGCCAAATTCGACAATTGCCAGAGTCGAGGCTCAAGGATTGCCCTCACAGTAGTGTTGTCTCTGATCTATGACACCTCTGAAACTTTCTCTCTCCACTGCTTTCACAGACCTGACCACGGCCGGCGACCCCTTTGAAGACCTGGATCCCAACGACTTGCTGGCCCAGCCCGTGCCACCCTCTGAAAGGCGACGCCACAAGACCGACCCAGGGACCTCCTTCTTCTCCTCCTCCTTCTCCCCTCTCCACCCCCATCACCACCACCACCAGATGGAGATGGACATGCACCAGCATCACTCACATCTGCAGCCCTTTCACCCTCACCACCACCACCACCTGTACAGCAGTGGGGACTGCTATGGAGAGGACGACCCCATGACTGGTGGAGGACTGGACAACTGGTGAGTCACGCATTGCAAAGAGCTGGTCACACATCTGCACACCTGAAGCGCTTCAGCTCGCCGCACCCCATTGGCCAGCCCCATCAACAGCAATCGTCCGGCCATCACCAAACCCTGTCCATTCTCACTGAGGAACCAGTAGTTGGTCCCTCCTCCCTCCTGGGCCAATCTGGAAGTCTGTCGGCCCAACTGGCGCCAAGCGACTCCTCCTCACTCTACTCCTCCAGCCCTCTTGTGACGGCCAGTGGCTCTGAAGCGTCCACGCAACAGCCCAAGAAGGCGCCCCTCTCTGCCCACCTGTCGCCTCTGCAGGCGCTGAGAAGGCAGAGGAGGAGCAAGGGCAAACCAGAGAACGTCTGCCAGCTCCTGATGCGTGAGTGGAGTGGGGCAGCATTTCTGACGAAATCACTGGCTACAGACAACTGACACAGACTTGTCGTCCAGGTGAAACCTGTCTTCTTTTCCCACTGCAGGCCAGTCAGGCTCCTCGAACAGCGTCCGCCGCTGTCACTCCACGGCGGACGCCAAGAGCCTTCAGCAGCAGCAGCAACGCAAGCGCAGTCCCAACACCAACAACAGCTCTTCTCAGGGAAGCAAGCAGTGCTCCAGCGCCGCCTCTACCTCCGCCAACACCAGTACCACAAGTGGGACTCTGCAGGGCTCCTCATCCCCTCTCACCAAGAGGAGGGCACCCAAAAGGGGAGCCCGCCCTCCACCACTGGACATTCCGCCAGCTCCACTCTTCAATCGCTACCCTAGCCAGCTGAGGTGAGGTTGGAAGCCGATTGTGTGATGCAAAAGCTTCATTGTTGAATGAAGATTGTGTGCGAAAAGCGACGACTCGGTCTTGTACGTCTAATTCTTTTATCAGAATCATTGAAATGCGTGGGTGGATGAGAAGAGTTTCATCCGCTTTGTAAACACTTGTGCAATCATTGGGATAACAGTGGATCCGTTCTTGATGTGTCGAGTTGTCGTTCAGGTCTCCTCGCCTCTGGCCCCCGGACGGCGGTCCTAACAGCAAGAGAGCGAAGCCGAGCGATCAGTGCCCGGTGCCCTACACGCCTCCGCCCATTCTCAGTCCCAAACGACAGGGAACCGGCCTCTTCTGGAACATCTCCCGACACTACTGGAACGCCATGGTACATACACGCACTTCTGAAGTTGTTTGGTTTTGTGTCAGGATTTGAGAACTGAGGGACTGTGCTACACCAGGCATGAGCCAGACAGATTGATTGATACCTAGTGCTCAATTGATGGATAGCTATAACCAGCTACATTTTGGGACAAAACGACCATTGAGAGCTATTCCTTCAGCACAACGGCTCAGTGGCCTTCAACTTCTCACTCTACTCCTCCTCCACTGGCAGCTCTCTGAGAGGCTACGCAGTGGGAGACCAGCCTCCAAAGAGCGCCCCAATCGCCAGCACCCAACTCTTCTGGCAGAGGGCCAATCCCAACCTGCGGCCCTCACAGCAGGGGGCGGGAGGCCTGCTGGCCATCAAGGACGAAACAGCGCCTGAGGGCAATGAACCGCCGGCATCGTTGGCGGAGCGCAAGAGGAGGCCCAGCATTCTCAACTCTGGAGGCAGTGGCGCGGCATCTGGGAGAGAGGTGGCCCCACAGTACCCCATTGAAGAGGAGGTGGGGTCGGCCATCGCAGAGGCCCCTGAGAGCGACGTGACGCCGTGAGTGAAGCTTGTGGATTGGAGCGAATGACAAGCAATGCCCAGTGTCAAGAAGATCTAAACTTGACTGGTTTTCCAATAAAAATTCCCTTTCCTTCAGTCACATCAATCTGGGTCCACAGTTTCAAGCTGACGTGCCAGACTGTCTAACCCCAGAGGAAGCGGAAGCGTCCAGAGCACTGCTGGAAGACAGGGAAGAGTTGCTGTTCCACCCCGCCAATCTGACGGAACTAACAAGGGAGAAAGGTGCGCCGTTCGTTTCTTTGGATGAGTTTATGGCTATTGAATATGTGAACTGTCGCTATTCGGAAGTTCTTTCAGTGGAGGCCTACGTGAGCTTCGCCTGCAGCTGCTGTCTGGAGGGAGGTGGACGCAACAAGGAGCTCGCCTACCACGTCCTCTCCAGAAACGAGGGCGACATACATGTGAGTGGAAGTATTGCTCTGTGTGTAGGTCATGCAGGGTCAGTGTACATACTAAGGCTCTAGTTTTTTTTCACACACTACCGATCCGCCGCCTAATCTCAGAACTGAAGCATCATTCAACCAGTGTCGTGTTGCCTTTTGCAGCGCTCTGTTCTTCAACTGATGTCGGCGTCAGATGGCAAGGAACTGGATCACAACAGTGGCTCAGCGGCACATCTGAAGCCCTACCAGTACAGGGAGACGCGTCCCTGGAGCGCCGAGGACGCCAAGCGCTTCGCCGAAGCATTGCGCCTCCATGACAAGGACTTCTACCTAGTGGCCAAGAAGGTATTGGATAAGTAAGACTACAATGGCAACTACGTCAAAATTTGTTCCACATTGTTCACAGACTGTGAATCACAGTGGCATGTTTCTTGCAAGCAATAAGCCGAGTCGGGGGTCACAGAACGTCAGTTGTTACAGAGGTAATACGCCATCATACACTTCAGATGTCGACTCGTAGCACCAAGGAGTGCATCTCCTTCTACTACACGTGGAAGAAGAGCTGCCCCGAGGAGTACCGCCGCTGTCGGCGCAAGACCGCTGGCACCGGTCGCCCAGTGGTCGTTGTCGGCCACCACAACCACAACAATGCTACGACGACGACGACGGCCGCCAGCGACTACAACCTGCGCAGCTCCAGCACCAATCTGGCGGAAGCCGCCTCTGAAGCGCCTGCTGCTGCAGCGGCCTCCACTTCATCCAGCGCTTCAGTGGTGCGCTTCTCCCTGCAGCAGCCGCAAGTGGCCGCTGCCATTGGCAATAACAGTGGTGTGGATGGGAGGAATGGGGAAGTAGTGGTCTCCACTGGTGGAGGAGGGGGAGGCAGCGAGGATGAGAACGAGGAGGAGGAGGGAGAGAGCCCATCCACCAGTCGCAGCACATCGGCTGGATCCAATGCGACTCGATTGCCACCACCGCCGTCCTCGTCTGCGACGCCCTATGGAAAGAGAGTGAGTTCGACTAAGTCTCAAGACTGAGTATTTGAGGGCTTCTGCGTAATTTGTTCACGCGCAAGGAAG
>JASAMZ010012735.1:0-43352 GCA_030248115.1 Linhomoeus sp. GSCO2_2 | reverse complement strand
TACTAGAGCCTTAAGCCCGTAGGAGAATGTTTATGGTCAATTGCACATGGGCAATCTGCAGAGCATGAAGGACAATACAATCATCAAATTCAGTGCAGTGCAGGACATTAAACTTAGATCAAGTCATTTGACACTGTGCTGCCAGGGTCTACATTTAGAATCACACCAATTCCTGTGCCTGCAAATAGTATATCGACACATTGGCTTAGCCAGTAGACAATTGGGTTTAGCCCATAGGACATTTCATGTAAAATGCCCCAAGGCAAAAAGGGGAATATGTTCTAAGTGTGAGGCAGGTAAAAGTAAGAGTATTAAACAATATTCCGATGGTGTAGCAAACGCAGTGCTTTTGCGCCGCCCACCAGTTTGTTAAAGAAGGAATAGTACCAGTATTGATTGAAAGAAAGCATTTTCAACTAAAATTATTCACACAAACTGCGCAAAGGTTACAACGACACGCTAGGATGTGCCGAATATGTTACCGCGTGCCGTTGTGACCTTTGCGCAGTTTGTGTGGATGATTTTAGTCGAAAATGCTTTCTTTCAATCAATACTGGTACTATTCTTTCTCTAACAAATTGGTGGGCGGCGCGAAGCGCCGCATTTGCTACACCATAGGAATATAGTTTAATACTCTTACTTTTACATGCTTCATCTTGGAACATATTCCACTTTCTGCCTTTAGGCATTTTAAATGAAATACTCTTGCTTTTTGATTGGCGGAGCTAATCAACCCACGTTACCGATGTAGGCCACCTTGAGACACAACAGTAAAGGCTCTCGTACGAGTTTGACATATTTGGGTAACGTACGGGACGGGCAGGGCAATTTGGTAATACGTATGCAGGGCCTCCTGAACGAGCGGTGGCACTTTGACGCACGCGCAAAACGAACAGGACAATTTTGGGACACCTATGCAGGGTCTCCTGAACGAGCGGGGGCACTTTGAGTCACGCACAAAGCAAACAGGACAATTTTGGGACACTTATGCAGGGCCTCCTGAACGAGCGGGAGCACTTTGAGGCACGCACAAAACTTAACAGGACAATTTTGGGACACCTATTGCGGGCCTACTGAACAAGCGGGGGGCACTTTGAGGCACGCACAAAACGAGTAGAACATTTTGGGACACGTATGCAGGGCCTCCTGAGCGAGCGGGGACACTTTGAGGCACGCACAAAACGAACAGGACAATTTTGGGACACCTATGCAGGGCCTCCTGAACGAGCGGGGGCACTTTGAGGCACGCACAAAACTTAACAGGACAATTTTGGGACACCTATTGCGGGCCTACTGAACAAGCGGGGGGCACTTTGAGGCACGCACAAAACGAGTAGAACATTTTGGGACACGTATGCAGGGCCTCCTGAGCGAGCGGGGACACTTTGAGGCACGCACAAAACAAACAGGACAAATTTGGGGACACCTTTGCAGGGCCTCCTGAACGAGCGGGGGCACTTTGAGGCACGCACAAAACGAGTAGAACATTTTGGGACACGCATGCAGGGCCTCCTGAGCGAGCGTGGACACTTTGAGGCATGCACAAAACAAACAGGACAATTTTGGGACCCCTATGAAGGGCCTCCTGAGCGAGCGGGGGCACTTTGAGGCACGCACAAAACTTAACAGGACAATTTTGGGGCACCTATGCAGGGCCTCCTGAACGAGCGGGGGCACTTTGAGGCACGCAGAAAGCGAACAGGACAATTTTGTGACACCTATGCAGGGCCTCCTGAACGAGCGGGGGCACTTTGAGGCACGCAGAAAGCGAACAGGACAATTTTGTGACACCTATGCAGGGCCTCCTGAACGAGCGGGGGCACTTTGAGCCACGCACAAAACTTAACAGAACAATTTTGGGACACCTATGCAGGACCTCCTGAACGAGCGGGGGAACTTTGAGGCACGCACAAAACTTAACAGGACAATTTGGGACACCTATGCAGGGCCTCCTGAACAAGCGGGGGCACTTCGGGGGTTGGTGTTATATGCGCGCGACCATCGGTGGGAAGAATGGAAGGCGACTGGACGAGATCCTGATTGATGGACGTTAGAGCGTGATCTGGAGGAGAAGAAGAAGGAGGCGGAGAAGAATTCACCCCCCGCCCGTGGGACAAGAAACGCGCCGCGATCCTTTTTGGGCCTGTAACTTTTGCTACACTGCACCGAGTTTCACCAAATTTGGAATTTAATCTATTCATGATAAAGTCCTTTAGTGTGCCAAATTTCATCCACTTCCGTTTAGTACAGCCCGAGAAACAAACATCGTGACGATGGGAAAAGGTGCGCGCGGCCTGGATGGAACATATTATGGTTTGGCGCTGCCGCGCCAACCATGATTTCAGATAGATCCCAAGTCATTCAACCTGTGTCCCTGCCAGTGCCTACGTTGAGGATTGCACCAGCTCCCATGCCTGTAAATACACAATTGAACCTGAGGTTAGCCTGTAGACGTTTGGGTTTAGCCAATTGGACATTTCAAATAGATCTCAAGCCATTTGAAATATGTAGATCCAGAATAGTTTGATGTTGTGGCCTTGCCAGTGCATGGAGTGCCTGCGAATCCACTTTGGAGTCTCACAACGCCAACTCTTTGGTGAGTGGTGACACTGCAAATGTCCCTCACAACGATTTAAAGCTGATGTTTTGCGTGTTGGCATACAGTGCGCGCGTCATTGCCGCTGTGGCCGCCGTTTGAATCAGCATGGTTTAGCAGAATTGTGCACCTCACAATTGAAATTGTTGAAATTTTATGGAATTTAGACTTTGATCAAAGTTGAGACCCCAAAATGGCACCCTTCCAGTCCATGACGGTCAGTCTAAGCTATAGATCTCCAGGATCCGTCGCCTGAGTCGCGAGAAAATCGCCGGACAAACAAACAAACAAACAAACAAACAAACAAACAGACCCCATGCCGCTTATAGGACTAGAGCCTTTAGCCCGTAGGAGAATCCCTATGGTCAATAGCTCATGAGTAATCTGCAGAGCACGAAGGAGATAACGCAATCATTGAATTCAGCACACTGCAGAACATTACAGATATGTCTCAAGTCATTCGACCCTGTGCCCCTGCCAGTGCCTGCATTTAGGATCACACCTGCTCCCATGCCTGCAAATACACAATAGATGATTGGGTTTAGCCCGTTGTCACTTGGGTTTTGCCCCTAGAACACTTCAGATAGATCTAAAGACATTTGACATTGTGCCCCTGCCAGTGCCAATATTTAGGTGCGCGACAGCTCCCGTGCCTGCAAATACACAATAGACGCTTGGGTTTAGCCCATAGACATTTGGGTTTAGCCCGTAGGAGATTTCAGACAGATCTAAATACATTTGACACTGTGCCCCTGCCAGTGCCTGAATTTATGCTCGCACCAGCTCCCGTGCCTGTAAATAAATACACAATAGACGCTTGGGTTTAGCCCATAGACATTTGGGTTTAGCCCATAGGAGATTTGAGGTAGATCTAAAGACATTTGACACTGTGCCCCTGCCAGTGCCTGCATTTATGCTCGCACCAGCTCCCGTGCCTGTAAATACACAATAGATAGTTGGGTTTAGCCCGTAGACATTAGGGTTTAGCCCACAGATGATTTCAGATAGATCTAAAGACATTTGACATAGATCCAAAGCAGTTTGATGATGTGCCCCTGCCAGTGCATGCAGTGCCTGTGAATACACTTTGGAGTCTCACGACGACAACTCTGTCATGAATGGTGACACTGTAAAGCACTTTTGTCGCAAAATCAAATGCCAATTACATCGTGTGGTACCTTCTGTGGTCAGAATGTACTGATGCAGTTGATATTTTCGAAATAATTTGGAATTTAGTCATTGATCAAAATTCTAAAAGCAAAGATGCAAAACCGCGTGTTCTGACGGTCAGTTTAAGCCATAGATCATCGCGATCCGTCAACTGTAGCGAGCGCTAGAGCGCTCACAGACAAACAAACAAACAGACACACGGACAGAGTTAGGCGCCATAGTATATAGGACTAGAGCCTTTAGCCCGTAGGAGAATCTCCATGGTCAATTGCACATGGGTAATCTGCAGAGCATGAAGGAGATAACGCAATCATCAAATTCAGTGCACTGCAGGACACTACAGTTAGATCTCGGGTCGTTAGACCCTGTGCCATTGTCAGTGCCTATGTTTACTATCTCTCCAGCTCCCATGCCTGTAAATACACAATAGATGCTTGGGTTTAGCCCATAGTCACTTGGGTTTTGCCCATAGAACACTTCAGATAGATCTAAAGACATTTGACATTGTGCCCCTGCCTGTCCCTACATTTAGGCGCCCGACAGCTCCCGTGCCTGTAAATACACAATAGACTCTTGGGTTTAGCCCATAGACATTTGGGTTTAGCCCATAGGAGATTTCAGATACATCTAAAGACATTTGACACTGTGCCCCTGCCAGTGCCTGCATTTATGCTCGCACCAGCTCCCGTGTCTGCAAATACACAATAGACGATTGGGTTTAGCCAGTAGACATTTGGGTTTAGCAAATAGGACATTTCAGATAGATCTCAAGACATTTGACACTGCGCCCCTGCCAGTGCCTACATTTATGCTCGCGGCAGTTCCCGTGCCTGTAAATACACAAAAGATGCTTGGGTACAGCCCGTAGACATTTGCGTTAGCCCGTAGACGATTTCAGATAGATCTAAAGACACTGGACATAGATCCAAAGCAGTCTGATGCTTTGCCCCTGCCACTGCATGCAGTGCCTGCGACTACACTTTGGAGTCTCACAACGACAACTCTGTCATGAATGGCGACACTGCAAAGCGCTTTTGGCGCGAAAACAAACGTCAGTCACAGAGCGTGATGACTTCTGTGTTCAGAATGTACTGGCGCTGCTGATATTTGCGAAATATTGTGGAATTTAGTTATCGGTCAAAGTTCTAAGAGCAAAGATGCAAAACCGCGTGTTCTGACGGTCAGTTTAAGCTACAGATCATCGCGATCCGTCAACTGTAGCGAGCGCTAGAGCGTTCACAGACAAACAAACGGACACACCTTTGCCGCTTAGTAATAAGGACTAGTGTCTTTAGCCCATAGGTGATACTCTATATCTATAGCTGAACACCTATGGAAACAGAGCCATTTGTATCGACCCATGGAAATCAGCCACTGCTCACAACACGTATTGGCCTATGGTTCACAGCCAATGCTCACAACAGCCCATAGGAGATTCAGATAGATCTAAAGTCATTTGACACTGTGCCTCCATCAGTGCCTGCGTTTAGGGTTGCACCAGCCCCCATGCCAAAGAATACACTGAAGCTAGCACATGAATGCTTGCATTTAGCCCTTAGGAGATTTCAGATAGATCTACTGTCTTCTGACACTGTGCTCCTGCCAGTGCCTGCATTTACCATTGCACCCACTGCCATGCCTTTGATTACACTGAACTTTGCATGTACGTGTTTGTGTTTAGCCCGTCAGAGGTTTCAGGTAGATCAAAAGTCTCTTGACACTGCGCCCTTGCCAGTGCCTGCATTTATCATCGAACCTGTTCCCGTGTCTCTGAATACACTGAAGCTAACACATGGATGCTTGTGTTTAGCCCTTAGAAAATTTCAGATTAAGCTAATGTCTTATGGCACTGTGCCCCTGCCAGCGCCTGCATTTACCTTTGCACCAGTTCCCGTGCCTCCAAATACCTGTAGGGGTCTCACAGCGACAGCTCTGGAGTGAATGGTGACACGATAGTGTGAAATTTCCACGAAAATGACCAGTAGGCACTCTTTAGTGCTGAGAATGTGCTGTGCAGTCGATATTTTCATAAATTATGTGGAATTTAGTAATTTGCAAAAGTTTTAAAATAGGAGGGGATTCCTTCCAGCCCACGACGGTCAGTTTAAGCTAAAGATCTCCAGGATCCGTCGACTGTGTCAAGAGAAAATGGCCGGACAAACAAACAGACACACAGACAGACAGACACCGTTAGCCGCTTAGTATATAGGACTAGTGCCTTTAGCCCACAGGTGATACTGTATATCTATAGCTGAACACCTATGGAAACAGAGCCATTTGTATCGACCCATGGAAATCAGCCACTGCTCACAACATGTATTGGCCTATGGTTCACAACCAATGCTCACAACAGCCCATAGGAGATTCTGATAGATCTACAGTCATTTGACACTGCGCCTCTATCAGTGCCTGCTTTTAGGGTTGCACCAGCTCCCATGTCTCAGAATACACTGAAGCTAACACATGGAAGCTTGCATTTAGCCCATAGGAGATTTCAGATAGATCTAATGTCATCTAAAGTCATTTGACACTGTGCCTCTGTCAGTGCCTGCTTTTAGGGGTGCACCAGCTCCCATGCCTCAGAATACACTGAAGCTAACACATGGATGCTTGCATTTTGCCCATAGGACATTTCAGATAGATCTAATGTCTTCTGATATTGTGCCCCTGTCAGTGCCTGCATTTACCATTGCACCCGATCCCGTGCCTTTGATTACACTGAACTTTGCATATATGTGTTTGTGTTTAGCCCATAAGAGGTTTCAGATAGATCAAAAGTCTCTTGACACTGCGCCCTTGCCAGTGCCTGCATTTATCGTCGACCCGTTCCCATGCCTCTGAATACATGTCAGAGTCTCACAGACAACTTAGTAGTGATTGGTGACACGACAGTGCGAAATTTCCACTAAAATGACACTCTTTAGTGCCTAGAATGTACTGTGCAGTCGATATTTTCGTGAATTTTGTGGAATTTAGTAATTTGCAAAAGTTTTAAAATAGGAGGGGATTCCTTCCAGCCCACGACGGTCAGTTTAAGCTATAGATCTCCAGGATCCATCAACTGTGTCAAGAGAAAATGGCCGGACAAACAGACAGACACACACACACACACACACACACACACACACACACACACACACACACACACACACACACACACACACACACACACACACACACACACACACACACACACACACACACACACACACACACACACACACACACACACACACACACACACACACACACACACACACACACACACACACACACACACACACACACACACACACACACACACACACACACACACACACACACACACACACACACACACACACACACACACACACACACACACACACACACACACACACACACACACACACACACACACACACACACACACACACACACACACACACACACACACACACACACACACACACACACACAGACTCTATGCCGCTTAGTATATAGGACTAAAGTCTGTCCAAGAAAAATCTGGACTGGGGGTTTTTCATATAGATCCCTGGCATGACTTCGGCAAACCTAGACTTGGCATACATCATTCGATAGAGGAGGACGAGCCGCGTCGGGGCGCCTGAAAAATTCGATAATCACGCAACACGCACAGAAATGAACGCGCGTGGAAAAAAGTCGACTTTTTTTAAAACGCGGTCGATTTTTTTCGTTTTAATTGCAAATTGTACCTTATCATGTCCTTATTCAACCTGCCAAGTTTGGTTGCCCTAGCTGGTTCCGTTCAAAAGTTACAGCAATTCTCCCAACCCCTACTTTTTCAAATCCTTAAGAAATTTTGAAAAGCGCCGCAAAATTTCCACATTTCCCCATAATTTTCGCGTTGGTTAACCAAATCGGCTGATATTTTGTGGGTATGTGTAAAACACATGAGCACATGCTTTGCCATAGGTTTCGACTCAAACGACAGCTCTGCGAACGAGCAGTGTGTCAGTGAAGTGAAATTTTTTATAATTTTACAGAAGTTGTCACTTCTTGCGCGTGCAACGCAACCACGAATTAAAACTTGTCCACTGTCTTTTTGCATGTTTGACACAGCCGTATGCCAAATATCAGCTCGAGCGGCTACTCCAGCGAAATACTATAGTCGTAAGATTGGCCGCGAATCGGCTCTCCCAAACGGCCACAATTTCGACAAAACTTCCATGAGCAATAACTCGTACTACGAATACCACACAACCACCGGCTATGCACCGCTGCATTGGCCATCTTGAACTCTACAAATTTTGTCTGAACCATGTTTGTCGAATTTTGACTCTCTCGCTAGAAAATTTCTGTCAAAGGTCACTGCAGCTACAAAATCGGCCGATTTCTGAACGCATCAAACTTGTGAAATCGGAAAGGAAGCCCATTGTGTTAGCTCTCCTTTGACACAAGAACGACCTGTCTAGGTGCAGCGCAGCGCGAGCTATGATCCGTCGAAGAACAGCAATTTGGTAGAATCGATGTGGAGCTGCTGACTACAGTTACCACCTTGGACTACGGCATTTGGCGCTGGTGCAATGCATTCGACCATGCATAGCTCGAGCTACGCTGCACCTAGACAGGTCGTTCTTGTGTCAAAGGAGAGCTAACATAATGGACTTCCTTTCCAATTTCACAAATTTGATGGTTTTGTGAACGACCGCGCCACAGTAATCACTGAGTTCAGAAATCGACCTATTTTGAAGCTGCGGTGACCTTTAACAGAAATTTTCTAGCGAGAGAGTCAAAATTCGCCAAACATGGTTCAGACAAAATTTGTAGAGTTCAAGATGGCCAATGCAGCGGTGCATAGCCGGTGGTTGTGTGGTATTTGTAGTACGAGTTACTGCGTATGGAAGTTTTGTCGAAAATGTGGCCGTTTGGGAGAGCCGATTCACGGCCAATCTTACGACTATAGTATTTCGCTGGAGTAGCCGCTCGAGCTGATATTTGGCATACGGCTGTGCCAAACATGCAAAAAGACAGTGGACAAGTTTTAATTCATGGTTGCGTTGCACGCGCAAGAAGTGACAACTTTTGTAAAATTATGAAAAATTTCACTTTGCTGACACACTGCTCGTTCGCAGAGCTGTCGTTTGAGTCAAAACCTATGGCAAAACATGTGCTCATGTGTTTTACACATACCCACAAAATATCAGCCAATTTGGATAACTAACGCGAAAATTATGGGGAAATGTGGAAATTTTGCGGCGCTTTTCAAAATTTCTTAAGGATTTGAAAAAGAAGGGGTTGGGAGAATTGCTGTAACTTTTGAACGGAACCAGCTAGGGCAACCAAACTTGGCAGGTTGAATAAGGACATGATAAGGTACCATTTGCAATTAAAACGAAAAAAATCGACCGCGTTTTAAAAAAGTCGATTTTTTTCCATGCGCGCTCATTTCTGTGCGTGTTGCGTGATAATCGAATTTTTCAGGCGCCCCGACGCGGCTCGTCCTCCTCTATCGAACGATGTATGCCAAGTCTAGGTTTGCCGAAGTCATGCCAGGGATCTATACGAAAAACCCCCAGTCCGGATTTTTTTGGACAGACTTCAGTCGTTTAGTGCCTTTAGCCCATAGGTGATACTCTATAGTCCATAACAGACTGCTTACTGCAACATGCAACGGCCCATTGCCCACAGTTACATGCAGCGATCCACGCCCCACAGCCACTGGTCGGACATGCAATGATCCATGGGTTATAGCCATTAGCCACTACTCAGAACACTGTTCTAAGCATGAAAAGTTCCATGGCCTGCAGCCACAGGTCAGAAGATGCAGTGATCGTTCGTTTGCGGCTAATGGCCACTGTTCTGTGTGGTTGACCGCTTGCCGCTGACGTTCTCATCGCTCACCACCACTGCTCGCAAGTCTGACGACCACTCGATCGTTCGTTGGCGGCTGATGGCAACTGTTCTGTGCGGTTGACAGCTTGCCGCTGACGTTCTCAAGCACATTTGAATGAGACATCGCTCACCACCACTGCTCGCAAGTCTGCTGACCATTCGATCGTTCGTTCGCGGCTGATGGCAACTGTTCTGTGCGGGTTGACTGCGTGCCGCTGACGTTCTAAAGCACATTTGAATGAGACAGATCGCTCACCACCACTGTTCGCAAGTCTGATGACCATTCGATCGTTTGTTGGCGGCTGATGGCAACTGTTCTGTGCGGTTGACCGCTTGCCGCTGACGTTGTCAAGTGTAGCGATCTTTGCAAGTTCGACCCCCTCCCTTCTATCCACTCTGTCTTCTTCTACTCGCTTCTACCCACCGGCCTTCCGCGTGACGCACCCGCCTAGACGCCGCGTGAAGCAAATTGTGTCATAACAACCTACAGACCGGCAGATCCAAGAATAGTAGGCCCGCGCGTCATGAAGCAACAAGCTGTGTGTGTAAAAAGTTCAACCTATACAATGTGTCTGTCAAACCTTGGTGAACAGTATAGTGAACTTTGTTCACATCGTTAGCCGTATCTAGAGAAGGTATCTTGAAAACGTGTACCACAAACCAAGTGCAGCTATTCACACGATACGGTTGTCTGTACAGCTGATCTAAAGCTCAGTGATATCGCCGCGTTCGCTATATGTTATCGGCATGATACGACGCCGTTCATCTGAAGTTTTATATCTGTGTGAATACGCCACATCGAACAAAAAAACTTGCCAAATGGTTGGTACAGTCGTTCTAAACTCCGTTTGGAGTACATATTTCTGCGTTGACATTTATCAATGGCCAACAGTTTTGGTTATATGGAATTATGGAATTTGGCATTTCTATCAAATTGTGCAAATTTTTATCAAATTTAACAGTTACAGAATTTGCTCTTGATATACTAATTATCCGTTGTCTATGGACGTGCCATTTCTGAAGAAATTTCATCGCTAGGCGAAAAAGTCGATTTTTGACATTTTCGTATTTTGATTGTAAATATCTCTAAATTGCACTTTTTTCGAAACTGCAAAACTATGTCACGAATTCGTTTTGGCGTACGATATATCCATTTCTGCATTTACATTCGTCAATTAATGATCTTCAATCTGTGTCAACTTATGGAGTTTTGACAAATAATCGCGTATTTCTATTAAATTCCACATTTGCAAAAAATTCTTTTGTGTTACAAATTATCCGGGGTCTATGCTCTTTCCATTTCGGAAGAAATTTCGTCGCTAGTTCATCAGGTGAAAAAGTCGATTTTTGACATTGTCATATTTTAATTGTAAATACCAAATTATAATTTTTTAACACTGGAAAACTATGTCACAAATTCTTATTGGCTTACGACCTTTCAAATTCTGCATTCACATTCGTCAATAAACGACGTTCTATTTTTGTCAATTTATGAAATTTCGACAAACAATTGCGTATTTCTATCAAATTCCACATTGACAAAAAATTTCTTTTGTGTTACAAATTATCCGCGGTCTATGCTCATTCCATTTCTGAAGAAATTTCGTCGCTAGTTCATCAGGCGAAAAAGTCGACTTTCGACATTTTCGTATTTTAATTGTAAAAATCTCTAAATTGCACTTTTTCGAAACTGCAAAACTATGTCACAAATTCGTATTTGCGTACGACCTATCCATTTCTGCATTCACATTCGTCGATTAATGGAGTTCAATTTGTGTCAATTTATGGAATTTTGACAAATAGTCGCGTATTTCTATTAAATTCCACAATTGCAAAAATTTCTTTTGCGTTACAAATTTTTCGCGGTCTATGCTCTTTCCATTTCCAAAGAAATTTCGTCGCTAGTTCATCAGGCGGAAAAGTCGATTTTTGACATTTTCGTATTTTAATTGTAAATATCTCGAAAATGCGCAATTAGCAACAAGAACGGACACTGGATCCGTACTCAGCGACCTTGACTCTACTTGACCACATATTATGTCATATCTCTTACTTCGGTGGCACGGACGGACACACACACACTCATTGTCATCCGTATATATTCACCTCGCCGCGCTGAGGCGCGGCGAAAACAAGCTGTGTGTGAAAAAGTTCAACCTATACATTGTGTCTGTCACATCTTGGTGAACAGTATAGTGAACTTAATGCACATCATTAGCCGCATCTGGAGAAATTAGCTTGAGAAAGTCTGCTATAAACCAAGTGCAGCTATTACCACGATACGGTTGTCTGTACAGCTGATCTAAGTGATCAGTGATATCGCCGCGTTCGCTATATGTTATCGGCATGATACGACGCCGTTGATCTAAAGTTTCTAGCTGTGTGAAATCCTCACATCCAACAAAAAAACTTGCCAAAGATGGAAACTTGCTAGCGTCTGAACACAACTATCAGAGCTTTGAGGCTCGGTAAACAACTTGACCCACTTTTGGACCAACTGGACGCGACTACGACGATGACTCAGCAACGCAAACGGACGCCAACACTTCGCTGGGTGTTATCGACGCCATCGTGTGACAAGATGCCAATCGACGGGGCGGTGGTGTGAGCGTAGGTATACTCTTCAACGAAAGTCGCTACCGGTAGCATTGAACACAGAGATTTAAGGTTATGTAAACAATTTTGCTGACGTGGAGAAACCAGAAGGCGCTGCGCCGATGGTGGTTTGGCTATTCGGCGTCAAAACGTAAATGACAAAACCAGAATAAAGCGCAGCAAACAAGTGATACGTGACACTCCTTGAGTGTCAGATAGGCACTCCGCGTGATTGTTTTAGCAGACGGGGGCACAGAAACGCCAACAAGTGTTGCATTCCCGTTAAATTTGTTTGTTCCCAATTTTTGTCAGTGTAGAACTAGGGTCTATAGCCCGGGGTGGGCCTAAGCAGATGCCATACACTTGAAGCCGATGTACCGCAAGTGACGCGTTGGAGCAGGCTGTACTGACCGCTGACTGTCTATAGCTACTCACAATGTAGAATGCCAGCGGCGCCCCAATTGTACAGGCGCGCCTTATCTACGCTACACAGCGGGGGCTCCCCCGCTGGGGTGGACGGCGTCGGTTTCCGTAGTGCTACAGTACGATGCTCCTATAACTCGGTTCGATTGCGCATACGTACACGTCTTTCTCAGCGCGTCTTATATAGACGGCGTACTGGAGGCGCAGCAAAATCAATGGCCAACGGTATTTTCGAATTCGCGAAATTTTACAGAGCGTGAGTATATTCGGCCAAAATCAGGCTAAATACACCGCAAATCGCCAAACAAACGACGGATTCGCCTTCTGCGGCACCAGAAAGCCCAGACACAACTGTCAACGCAATTTAGAAATTTCGACCCGGGGACCCAATTTTTGGCCAGCCGGGTGCCGAAAGCAGGGTGAAGGCGTCCAAAATTCCAAAACAAACACCGGATTCGTGTTAAGCGTCGTCGGAAACCCCCGAAACAAGTGAAAACACAATTTCGAAAATTTGACCCCGGGATTCAAAAATTCGGCGCGGCCGGGGTGCGGTACCTAGAGATGGTCAAGCCACTTCGTCTAGACCAACTTTTGACGCTGAACACGTTGCAATGGTCAATTTACCGCTAAAAGCACGCCTTCCGGCCCAAAAATCCACTCAAAGTCGAAAATCCGAATTTTCCGCTCGGGACCCGGGACTTTTGTCACCGCGGATCTCCCGAACGGCAAGACCGATCTCGGCGGTTTTGATCTTGATCGAAAGGCCATAGAAGGCTCTAAGTCAGAAAGAAGAGTTTGCGAGAATCCACCGTCGCAAACTCGAGTTACGATTTTTTAAAGGTCGGAAAAAAATTTTACATTTTGAATTTTCTACCGTACTCCCGCGTCGGACCACCTAGGGAGCCCGTTCCAGTCTGGTTCTGAAGAGCATCCAAGGGGCTACAACATATCCAAAAATCACCAAATTCGGTCCAGTTTTACGAAAGTTATGGCGAAGATATTTTTTTTTACTTAGCAAAAATTTGAATTTTTGAATTTTCGCAAAATTCTTCCACCGCCGAAATTTTTTCACCCCCCGAGCACGCTGCGCGTCGTCATAAGCTATCTTTTAAAAAAAAATTTGGCTCCCTAAGTGCTTCGTAGCGAGCGCTAGCCCCGGACATGCTAACTGTAGGCTTTACCGCTCCTATAGCACTCCTTCGCTTTTCAAGCGGCGGAGTGCCAAAAAGCAAAAGGGTCGCCGAGGATCGAACCTCGGTCGGCTCGCACGTTTTTTCGCGCGATCCGGCAGCTTTCCCGCCTACGCCATGCTGTCGCATCACAGCTTTTCTCAAAACGGCGCTCTTATACTCTCAGTTGGCGTCTATTCAGCAGACTACGGTGCTATAGCACGTGTTATGCCCCGTAAGCACCGTAACATTGCAAATAGAGATAATTTGTCAAAAAATTTCAAACTTCAAACGTTACACCCACACTCATTTTGAAATTAGCAACAGCAAATCTCATCGGATCCGTAATCGGCGACATCGACTCTACCTGACGCCATCTGTCACGTGTTTTACTTCGGCAGGACAAAAAAGTTCGCGGACTACACATCGTCATCTGTATATATACACATCGCCGCGCTGAGGCGCGGCGAAAAAAGAACTTCGGTCAGCGGCCGCTGTCGGCGGCCGGCTGACAGCTTCCGTGCCACGCCTCTCGAGCATTTGGCCAATCAGCGAGCTGCCAGCAAAGAGCAGAGGCCGCTCGCCGAGGAGGAGATAAGAAGGCGGCCGACGAGCGGGAAGGGGGAAGTTTCGACACCTCTGGCGGGGAGAAGCGGAAAAGAAGAAGAGAAGAGAAGCGGCGTTCCGAGGTTTGGCGCGTTTGTAGTCAGTGTGTGTGTGCTTAGGTAATAACATATTATATTACTTTGTGCGTCCTTCTTTTGTTGGTGTTTGCTACTCTTCGTTTATTGTAGTCTGCTTCTGGAATCAATAGCTTAGTCTGAGTTGCGTACCCCACGCGCTTACACAGCACGCACGCAAATTGGTTAGGCTTGGTGAAATTATGTAACTAACCCAAACGGTTTACGAGTCGTGAAAACAGTAAGTCAGTCGCGGGCGCTGCGGTTTCCCGGCATTCACTGTGACGGCCCTCCGGACCCTAGTTGACCTGCACTCGCTTAGGTATCGTAAGTACAGAGGACTCGCAGGCTGGAGTTGCACGCGACGAAGAGAGTGCGCAGAGAGCGAGGGGCCGTTACACAAGTACATTTGAATGAGACAGACTGCTCACCACCACTGCTCGCAAGTCTGAACACTATTCGATCACTCGTTAGCGGCTGATGGCAACTGTTCTGTGCGGTTGACCGCTCTCTTTGGCGTCCTTTGCCAAGGTGTTTGATCGAAGAAAACTTATGCGAACAGCGTTAAATGGCGGCGAGTGCTCTGTTGTCGAATACAAGACGTTGAATGGCGTTGTCAGCAGGGTTTGTTTCGCAAAGCACAGTGCATGCATGCTGTCAAAGAACAGCGGGTAGATCGTTATATCGAGATTGGAGTGGGGCAGCGTCTTTATCTACAGTGAATGTCGAATAGAGCGTCGTTCTAACTGCACGCGTCTTGCGTGCAAAGCGTACACTATTCGAGATGTGTGTACGCCGCGACAGAAACCGGACACTGTTAGGCGCTTAGTATATAGGACTAGTGCCTTTAGCCCATAGGTGATACTTTATAGTCCATTAAGAGACTGCTTGCTGTAGCTTATGTTTCAACATGCAACGGCCCACAGCCACTGGTCAGAACATGCAGCGCTCCATGACCTGCAGCCACCGGTCAGAAGATCAAGTGATCGTTCGTTTGCAGCTGATGGTAACTGCTTTTTGCTGTTGACCGTTTGCTGCTAACATTTTCAAGCACATTTGAATGAGACAGATCGCTCGCCACCACTGCTCGAAAGTCTGAAGACCATTCAATCATTCGTTTGCGGCTGATGGCAACTGTTCTGTGCGGTTGACCGGTTGTCACTGACGTTCTCAAGCACATTTGAATGAGACAGATCGCTCACCACCACTGCGCGCAAGTCTGAGAGACAGATCGCTCGCCACCACTGCTCGAAAGTCTGACCGTTCGATGGTCCGTTTGCAGCTGATGGCAATTGTTTTGTGCGGTTGATCGCTTGCCGATGACGTTCTCAAGCGCATTGAATGATTCTAAACTTTTTTGGTCTCGTGACGACTGACGGAATTGCAAAACAAAAGTTTTTAAATGAAGAAAAACAGCAGCAAAAGGATTTCAACAGGATGGGGGATTGATCCAGGGACCTCAAGATTTATAGCCCGACGCCTTATCCACTCAGCTATAGGTCACTTGAAAAATCTTTCTCCTGGTCGCTTATAAGAGCGCACGCCAATTGCGCGCAGTGTTTAGTGTTATGCAGACATCCACCTGACATCGTTAGCCGCTTAGTATATAGGACTAGTGCCTTTAGCCCATAGGTGATACTCTATAGTCCATAGCAGACTGCTTGCTGTAGCTTATTGCAACATGCAACAGTCCACTGCACAGTGCACACAGGTACATGCAGCGATCCATGCCCCACAGCCACTGGTCAGACATGCAGTGATTCATGGGCTATATCATTAGTCACTACAGAACACTGTTCAAAGCATAAAACTCTCCATGGCCACTGGCCAGAGGATGCAGTGATCGTTCATTTGCGGCTGACGGCAACTTTCTCTGCGGTTGACTGCTTTCCGCTGGCTGACGTTCTCTGGCACATTTGAATGAGACAGATCGCTCCCCACCACTGCTCGCAAGTCTGATGACCAGTCGATCGTTAGTTCGTGGCTGATGGCAACTGATCTGTGAGGTTGACCGCTTGCCGCTGACGTTCTCAAGCACATTTGAATGAAACAGATCGCTCACCACCACTGCTCGCAAGTCTCATTCGCTTGTTCGTTTGCGGCTGATGACAACTGCTTCGTGCGGTCGATCGCTTTCTGATGACGTTATCAAGCGCTTTGAATGGTTCTTCGAACGTCTCGAGTGCCGCGAGGATTGCCGGAATGGCAAAACAAATGATTTCAAAAGAGATTCTAAGCTGCAAAAGGTTCTCATCCAAGCGGGGATCGATCCATCGATCCAGCGCTATATTGATCAAGAGACCAACGCTCTATCCACTATTGATTTTCGTTGTTTTTCGTTGTTGATTAAGATCGACGCTTATAAGAGAGAAGGACCCACGCTCAATACATAGAGCGCAATGGCTTTGGGCTACGCCGCTACAGTACGCCGAGCGTATAGCGTGCAGCTTTTGCTCAACGCGTCAAGCGCGCAAAGCGGCCAGTATTTGAATAGAGCGTATGGTATCACTGAACCACAGACACCGTTAGCCGCTTAGTATATTGGACTAGAGCCTTTAGCCCGTAGGAGATTCTCTATGGTCAATAGCTCACGGGTAATCTGCAGAGCATGAAGGAGACAGCAGAATCATCGAATTCAGTGCACCGCATGACATTACAGTTGGACCTCAAGCCATTTGACTGTGACCCTGCCAGTCCCAATGTTTAGGTCACACCAGCTCCCATGCCTGTCAATACACAATAGACACTTGGAATTGGCCCATTGCCAATAGGGTTTAGCCCGTAGGACATTTCAGATAGATCTCAAGTCATTTGACACTGTGCCCCTGCCAGTGCCTACATTTAGAATCACACCAGCTCCCATGCCTCTCAATACACAATAGGCACTTGCAGTTAGCCCATTGACAATTGGGCGACAATTGGGCTTAGCCCGTAGGACATTTTTGATAGGTCTCAAGTCACTTGACACAGTGCCCCTGCCAGTGCCTACATTTAGGATCGCACCAGCTCCCGTGCCTGTCAATACACAATAGACACTTGGAGTTAGCCCGTTGACAATTTGAGTTTAGCCCATAAGACATTTCAGATAGATCAAAAGTCACTTGACACTGTACCGCTGCCAGTGCCTGCATTTACCATCGCACCTGCTCCCGTGCCTCCAAATACACCTTGGAGTCTCACAGCGACAACTCTGTAGTGAATGGTGACGCAATAGCCCGAAATCTGCTTGATAGTGACTTGCAGTCACTCCTGAGTGCCCAGAATGTACTGTGCAGTCGATATTTTCGTGATTTTTGTGGAATTTAGTAATCAGCAAAAGTCCACAATAGGAGATGCAAAACTACAGACCACGACGGTTCTTTTGGTGTATAGATCATCGCGATCTGTCAACGCTGTCAAGAGTTTAGCCCGTAGGAGACTCTGTATGGTCAATAACATATGGGTAATCTGCAGAGCATGAAGGAGATAACTCAATCATCGAATTCAGTGCACTGCAGGACAGTACAGTTAGATTTCAAGTCGTTAGACCCTGTGCCATTGTCAGTGCCTATGATTAAGATCTTGCCATCTCCTGTGCCTGTAAATACACAATAGATGCTTGGGTTTAGCCCATAGACAATTAGGTTTAGCCCATAGGACATTTCAGATAGATCTCAAGCCATTCGAGCCTGTGCCCCTGCCAGTGCCTATGTTTAGGATCGCGCCAGCTTGTGTGCCTGTAAATACACAGTACACTCTTGTGTTTAGCCCGTACACATTTGTGTTTAGCCAATAGAGCATTTCAGGCAGATCTCAGGACATTTGACACTGTGCCCCTGCCAGTGCCTACATTTGAGCTCGCGCCACCTCCCGTGCCTGTAAATACACAATAGACACTTGGGTTTAGCCCGTAGACACTTGGGTTTTGCCAGTAGGAGGTTTCAGATAGATTGAAAGTCATTTGACATAGATCCAAAGCAGTTTGATGCTGCGCCCCTGCCAGTGCATGCAGTGCCTGCGAATACACTTTAGAGTCTCACCACGATAACTCTGTCGTGAATGGTAACACTGTAAAGAGCTTTTGGCGCGAAATCAAGCGTCAACCACAGCGTGTGGTGCTTTCTGTACTCAGAATGTACTGGCGCAGCCGATATTTGCGAAATACTGTTTAATTTAGGCATCGGTCAAAGTTCTAAAAGCAAAGATGCAAAACTGCGTGTTCTGACGGTCAGTTTAAGCTACAGATCATCGCGATCTGTCAACTGTAGAGAGCGCTAGAGCGCTGACAGACGTCTTCTGTGTTGTGGCGCAGACGATCTTTGCGCCGTCTCTTGGAATTGAGGCAATGGACAAAGGTCATTTACCAATCACGCGAAGCGCGGAAAGTGGACGATTGTTTTGCCGTATAGATCGTCGCGATCCGTCAACCGTGTCGAGAGTTATGGCGAAAAGTGTTTGGACAGACAAACAGACACCGTTAGCCGCTTAGTAATATAGGATTCAACGTACTAAGAGTAAGAGTTGTGAATACCTCCCCAGGACACCATTGGCTACAATGAATACTGTAGTAAGACAGTACCCAACCCAGTGACAACTCGACCTCACCCTGCGATGGAGGACCCTCCACCGCGTAATATCGTTGAGTGCTCTGGCTACGCCTCGGATCCCCTGCAGTACCCCAAAGCGACGATCACGCTCGAGGTCCGCGGTAATTATGGTTAGCGCGGCAGCGCCAAACCAAAATATGTTCCATTCTGGGCGCGCGCACTTTTTTCGCCGCTCCCCAGGGCGGCGAGTATATATTATGTTCAGAATCCGCATTATGCGGAATGCGGTATGTGGACGGGTCGCTGTCCAGAATCCGCATATGCGGATTCTGGACGAATGCGGATTCTGGACGTCACATATGTACGGACGCTCTTGTCGGTTCGTTACTCTGTGTGTGTGTGTGTGTGTGTGTGTGTGTGTGTGTGTGTGTGTGTGTGTGTGTGTGTGTGTGCGTGCGTGCGTGCGTGCGTGCGTGCGTGCGTGCGTGCGTGCGTGCGTGCGTGCGTGCGTGCGTGCGTGCGTGCGTGCGTGCGTGCGTGCGTGCGTGCGTGCGTGCGTGCGTGCGTGCGTGCGTGCGTGCGTGCGTGCGTGCGTGCGTGCGTGCGTGCGTGCGTGCGTGCGTGCGTGCGTGCGTGCGTGCGTGCGTGCGTGCGTGCGTGCGTGCGTGCGTGCGTGCGTGCGTGCGTGCGTGCGTGCGTGCGTGCGTGCGTGCGTGCGTGCGTGCGTGCGTGCGTGCGTGCGTGCGTGCGTGCGTGCGTGCGTGCGTGCGTGCGTGCGTGCGTGCGTGCGTGCGTGCGTGCGTGCGTGCGTGCGTGCGTGCGTGCGTGCGTGCGTGCGTGCGTGCGTGCGTGCGTGCGTGCGTGCGTGCGTGCGTGCGTGCGTGCGTGCGTGCGTGCGTGCGTGCGTGCGTGCGTGCGTGCGTGCGTGCGTGCGTGCGTGCGTGCGTGCGTGCGTGCGTGCGTGCGTGCGTGCGTGCGTGCGTGCGTGCGTGCGTGCGGACGTGCGTGCGTGCGGACGTGCGTGCGTGCGTGCGTGCGTGCGTGCGTGCGTGCGTGCGTGCGTGCGTGCGTGCGTGCGTGCGTGCGTGCGTGCGTGCGTGCGTGCGTGCGTGCGTGCGTGCGTGCGTGCGTGCGTGCGTGCGTGCGTGCGTGCGTGCGTGCGTGCGTGCGTGCGTGCGTGCGTGCGTGCGTGCGTGCGTGCGTGCGTGCGTGCGTGCGTGCGTGCGTGCGTGCGTGCGTGCGTGCGTGTGTGTGTGTGTGTGTGTGTGTGTGTGTGTCCGTCCGTGTGTTCGGAAAAACTAGACATGACGGTTAGTGCCACCTAATGGAGTCGAATGCGCTGAGTAACGTGTCGATGTTCGTTTCTGTTGCTAATTTCGCTGTTTCGAGATATTTACATTTAAAATATGAAAATGTCAAAAATGACACTTTTATTTGCAAGTCGTATCGAGAAAGTTTTTTTCTGAAATGGAAAGGGCATAAGACGCGATGAATTTGTGACATAGTTTAGGATTTTGGAATTTACGAAATTAGGGATACTTTCAAGGTTTTTGTCAAAATTCCCAAATTTTGACAAATTCAAACAGCTTAAATTTCAAAACTTCTTTTCACGGATGTATCGAGCATAGTTTGCCAAGTATTTAGCAAATAGTTTCAGCGAATATAATTAACGAAATTTAGGATATTTTTAAGGATTTAAGGATTAAGGATAAGAAGGATAAGGATCCACGAATTTCGACGATTTCAACCAGCTTAAATTTCAAAATTTCTTTTCACGGATGTGTCGAGCATAGTCTGCCAAGTATTTATCAAGTAGTTTCAGATTTTATAATTAACGAAGTTTGGGATATTTTCATGGTCTTTGTCAAAAATCCCAAATTACGACAGTTTCATAAAGCGTAAATTTTACAATTTTGTTTCGTTGATGCATTGAGTCTGTCAAGTGTTTAGCAAACAGTTTCTGATTTTATAATTAACGAAATTTGGGATATTTTTGTTAAAATCCTCAAATTTCGACAATTTCAAATAGCTTAAATTTCAAATTGTCTTTGCATGGTTGCATAGGGCATAGTGTGCCAAGTATTTAGCAAATAGTTCTAGATTTTATAATCAGAGAATTTAGGTACAGGGTTTTTTTAAAGTGACTGGTCGGCAACTCGGATAACTTCTGCACCGGTGCACTGATTTTGATGGAACTTGAACCAACTTAAGTTCCATATGTAGAAAACTCGTGCTAAATTTTTACGGAAATTGGCCACGCGTAGCGACTACGCGACCGCTTGAAAGAAGGCCTACTTTTCAATAGGAGCCGCTCTTCCTGGCCGACGAGGAGCTCCTATTACCCAAATAATAACCCAAATTACTTACCCAAATTTGAGAAGGTTCTGAGGATGGTCCCGACCGTGGGCCGTAAGCTCAACCGATAAATCCCTGTGGTGCAGTAATGCCAATCACACAATTACAGAATTTAAACCAAAACTTTAAACCAAAACACTCAAGAGTTCGCTCAAGAGTTAAACCAAAACTGCACACCTGGCCTCCTAAAACAATTGATTGGGCTCAAATTCGAGCCTTCTTTCAAACAACAACTGTACCGGGTGTCCCAAAAAAAAGTGAACCCTCTTTCTCCAGCCCGTAACTTGCGCTCATGTGAATCAATTTTAATGAAACTTTGTAGTCGCATACCCTAATAAGTTGTTGATGAGTGTGACAAATTTGAGCCAAATCGGTTCAGGATTACTTGGCTTACATGCACTTAAACCGTTTAGACTCAAATCTCTTCGCGCTCAGCGCGCAGTTCAGGCAGTACGGCATCTTTTGATGATATTCTTCTGCAACTGCTTGTGACGGAAATAATTAAGCGAAATGGATATATAACATACTAAAGTACAACAGTTATGTTACTGGAGGCTTTGAAAGTGAAGATTTACGAAGTCAGGGATGATCTTCCACAATACGTGATTTCGGAGTGCACTCTTGGAAAGGAAAGATTTTGGCTTTCGCGCCAGGCTGAAGGCTATTGTTAGCGTGAATGTGGGACATTTCGATGCCAAATTTGATACACTTTTATTTGTTAACTCTTTGTGTTGGCCTGATATGATTTCGATTAAAGTTTGCGGTCTAAAACCATGGACACTGCGCGGATCAAAGTGGTTTTGCATGTCCCAGATTAGACCGAGTGTAGCTAGACGTGTGGCAGGACTTGGCGGATGAAATTTTGGGCATCGAAGAAGAACACTACAATTTATGTATGTGCAAAATTTGGTTGAGATCTGTTAACCTCACAGCGAGTTATGAGCTGGAGAAAAAGGGTTCACTTTTTTTTTGGGACACCCGGTACACAATGTTGTTGCAATACTAAATGCTAAATCCTTGTATATTAAGGTGCTGCCACCACTAAATACCTAAACATCTATCGGTGGGGGGGGGGGGAGGTACTGTACGAAGCTAGTGATGGAGGACGTTACATCTGCTAATTTACGGTGGCGTACGATACTTCATCGTACGTACGTACGTACGATACGATACAAATTTACTGCCTAACAGGTGACTTGCCGTAGTTCGGATCCAATGGTTGTCACCTGGACAGAGGAGACCGGTTGGCCTGATTCGTGGGAGCGCTACTTCTGCAAGAGAATCTCCCCTTTTAACAAATACAAGGTGTCCAATGGAAGTCTACTAATGTTTTAATTGGGTGAAAGTTCTCGATGATCTTTCATTGGGCTGGAGAGAGAAATTGGTCCCCTTTATTATGCAGCACTTGCATTTCGGGCGTTCCAACTTTGTTGTCAAGTAATGGTTGTCCTTACAACCATACGTGTACCCGGGCGCTAGATTACATAGGCGTTGCTGTACGGCGACCTCTGCCAGACGGACCCTTATCTGCCGTTTTGATCTCAGCGGTGGCGCCGGCGCGCCTTCCCTCCGCTCCTTCCCTCTCAGCGCAGTTAGGGAGTTAGCGTTAATAATAGCAAAGGGAAATAAAAGGGAAATAATAGCAAGTGCCACTCTTATGAAGTGTGGAGTATTGTTGACCACTGTTAATCACTCACCCATCATGTGCCGTGACATTTTGTAGGCACTAGGCATTGACACTTGGTAGACTTGGGTAAGTAGACTTGGGTCGACCCCCTTCATGAGCTAGCGGCGAAATTTCTGGAGCATTGGCAAGGCCACAGACTGCGGACAATCAGTAACACAAAAGGAAATCTTTTACAAATGTGAAATTTGATAGAAACGCGCAATTATTTGCCTAGGTCCAGACACGGATCTAGGATTTTTGGAGGCCCAAATGTACATATTATAAGAATTTTTTCCAAACAGCGCCGCAGGCGAAATGTTTGCCATTTTTAAGCGCCGCAGGCAAAAAAGTTTGCCATTTCTTAGCTAAGCGCCGCAGTCGAAAATTTTTACATTTTTTCGCCGCGCCTCAGCGCGGCGAGGTGTATATGTCGTAGGCCAACAGGGGATTCAGCCCAATCTGGGATTGGCCTAGGCCAACAGGGGATACCTTGTTGGGCTAGCCCATCAAGGGATCGCGCATCACACGCGCGGCTGGTGCACATCACGAGATCTCCCACACTGATCTGCAAGGCGGCGCGCAGCAATGCAGTATATACGGATGACAATGTCTGTCCGTCTGTCCGTTTGTCCGTTTGTCCGTCTGTCCGTCTGTCCGTCTGTCCGTCTGTCCGTCTGTCCGTCTGTCCGTCTGTCCGTCTGTCCGTCTGTCCGTCTGTCCGTCTGTCCGTCTGTCCGTCTGTCCGTCTGTCCGTCTGTCCGTCTGTCCGTCTGTCCGTCTGTCCGTCTGTCCGTCTGCCTGCCTGCCTGCCTGCCTGCCTGCCTGCCTGCCTGCCTGCCTGCCTGCCTGCCTGCCTGCCTGCCTGCCTGCCTGCCTGCCTGCCTGCCTGCCTGCCTGCCTGCCTGCCTGCCTGCCTGCCTGCCTGCCTGCCTGCCTGCCTGCCTGCCTGCCTGCCTGCCTGCCTGCCTGCCTGCCTGCCTGCCTGCCTGCCTGCCTGCCTGCCTGCCTGCCTGCCTGCCTGCCTGCCTGCCTGCCTGCCTGCCTGCCTGCCTGCCTGCCTGCCTGCCTGCCTGCCTGCCTGCCTGCCTGCCTGCCTGCCTGCCTGCCTGCCTGCCTGCCTGCCTGCCTGCCTGCCTGCCTGCCTGCCTGCCTGCCTGCCTGTCCGTCCGTCCGTCCGTCCGTCCGTCCGTCCGTCCGTCCGTCCGTCCGTCCGTCCGTCCGTCCGTCCGTCCGTCCGTCCGTCCGTCCGTCCGTCCGTCCGTCCGTCCGTCCGTCCGTCCGTCCGTCCGTCCGTCCGTCCGTCCGTCCGTCCGTCCGTCCGTCCGTCCGTCCGTCCGTCCGTCCGTCCGTCCGTCCGTCCGTCCGTCCGTCCGTCCGTCCGTCCGTCCGTCCGTCCGTCCGTCCGTCCGTCCGTCCGTCCGTCCGTCCGTCCGTCCGTCCGTCCGTCCGTCCGTCCGTCCGTCCGTCCGTCCGTCCGTCCGTCCGTCCGTCCGTCCGTCCGTCTGTCTGTCTGTCTGTCTGTCTGTCTGTGTGTCTCTGCGTGGCACCGAAGTAAAATATGTGACATATATGGTCAAGTAGAGTCGAGGTCGCTGAGTACGGATCCGATGTCCGTTTCTGTTGTTAATTTTGATTTTTTGAGATATTTACAACTAAAATATGAAAATGTCGAAAATCGACTTTTCCACCTGATGAACTACGTAGCGGCGAAATTTCTTCAGAAATGGAAAGAGCAAATATCGCGGATAATTAGTAACATAAAAGAATTTTTGCATATGCGGAATTTAATAGAAATACGCGATTATTTGTTAAAATTCCATAAATTGACAAAAATAAAACGCGATTTATTGACTGTTGTGAATGCAGAAATAAAATGGTCGTATGCCAATAAGAATTTGTGATGTATTTTTTCAGATTTGAAAAATAACAATTTCGAGATATTTACAATTAAAATATGAAAATGTCGAAAATCGACTTTGTCGCCTGGTGAGGCAGCGGTGAAATCTCTTCAGAAATGGAAAGAGCATAAACCGCGGATAATTTGTAACACAAAAGAATTTTTTTGCAAATGTGGAATTTGATAGAAATGCGCGTTTATTTGTCGAAATTTCATAAACTGACAAAAATTTAGCGTCATTTTTTGACGAATGTGAATGCAGAAATAGAAGGGTCGTGTATGCGACTTTGCGGCATAGTTCTACAGTTTGCAAAAATTGTAATTTCGAGATATTTGCGATTAAATACATATGTGTCAAAAATCAACTTTTCGTCTGACGAGCTAGAGGCGAAATTTCTTCAACAAGTCTCTTTTAAAAAGCGGAGCGGTTTTGAGCTTTGAATTTTTACTGAGATTGTAGCAAGGCCCTTTCCGGTTTCGTGCAGCGTCTTTGACTCTCCTCGCGACTACACTTTTTGGAGTGGTCTTGCTACGCAACATTGGTATCGCTCGGGTTTAATTCTTTACACCAAGAAAATCATCTTTTCAGACTAAATTTTAAAAAAGACACTGGAATCTAACGCAAAACTACAGGTTGATTGTGAGCATGCTTTGATGTTGGCTTGCAGTGACCTCTTCAGCGATGTCAAGACCGCCGCTCTGCAACGCACGAGTGCCAAGATATAACAAACCAAAATCTGCAGTTTTCATCGCGTTTTGGTTACTGTAGCCCTCTCATTGACCTTTTGAAACTTTTTGTTGTCGGATTCGTGCTCAGGAGCTCGAGCGCTTCACTTTGATATGCGATTTGACTAGCTTCGGTCAACTTTTGTCTTCAAATGGACCTCACTTTGGGATACTGTAGCGCGCGAGTTTGAAAACTTATTTCAGTTTTGAACACTCAGATGGCGAGAGTAGTCCGAGGGCTACTCGTCGATGTGTCGAACTCAACCCAGCGACGTCAGACAAGCGAGTTATTAAGCCCGAAGCAAGCGTGTCGTTTCCAGTTTTCGACGCGTTTTGGTTACTGTAGCTCTTTGTTTAAACTTTTGAAACTTTTTGTTGTCGGATTCGTGCTCAGGAGCTCGAGCGCTTCACTTTGATATGCGATTTGACTAGCTTCGGTCAACTTTTGTCTCAAAATGGACCCCACTTTGGGATACTGTAGCGCGCGAGTTTGAAAACTTATTTTTGGTTTGACTACTCAGGTGGCTAGAGGAGTCCGCGGGCTACTCGACGATGTCTCAAACTCCACCCTACGACGTCGGACGAGCGAGTTATTAAGCCCGAAGCGAGCGTGACCCACGTACGTACGTACGCACGTACGTACGTACGCACGTACGCACGCCGAGCTCTTGATAGGGTTCGCTCGGCTGAGGCCGAGCGAAAAAATGGCAAGGGCATAGCCCGCGAATAATTTGTAACACATAAACAGATTTTTGCAAGTGTGGTAAAAATACACGATTATTTGTCATAATTCATAAATCGACAAGAATCGAACGCGATAAATTGACAACAGTGAATGTCGAAATGGAAAGGCCGTACGTCAACAAGAACGTATGCCACAGTTCTACAGTTTTCAAAAGGTGGAATTTTGAGATATTCACGATAGAAATACGAAAATGTCGAAAATCGACATTTTCGTCCGTTGAGCTAGCGGCAAAATGTCTTCAGAAATGGCAGGCGCATAGACAACGAATTTGAAAGAAACAGAAAGATGGTACGCCAAACGTAATTCCTGGTAGAGAACGATTCCACAAAACAATTGGCAAGTTTTTTTGTTCGATGCGGCGTGTTCACACAGGCATAAAACTTCAAATGAACGTCGTCGTATCATGCCGATAACATATAGCAAACGCGGCGATATCACTGAGCTTTAGATCAGCTGTACAGACAACCGTATCGTGAGAAAAGCTGCACTTGATTTGCGGTACACGTTCTCGAGATTACCTTCTCTAGATACGCTATTGATGTGTACAAAGTTCACTATACTGTTCACCAAGATTTGACAGACACTATGCATAGGTTGAACTTTTTAGACACACAGCTTGTTGGCCTCTACTTTCAGTATCAGGGGGCCCGCTCAGTACTACGGTCTGGGCTGGAAGGGGGGGGGGGGGGGGGGGGGGGGCAGGCCCGAGCCAGACGAGCCCTAGAGAGGGGGGGGGGGGGGGGGGGCAGGCCCCCCGCCCCCCCCCCCCCCCTCTAGGGCTCGTCTGTTGGAGTCTACACGTGTGTCAACAATCTCAAGTAGTCTCAGGCACAATGTACTAAGTGGGAAACCTAGTACATTGCCTAGTACAAAGTGGGGACCTATGTACTTGTTGTCTACTGTAACTCTGATCATTCAATTGGACACTTCACTAGTTCGAGGTCCGAATTAATGGCTTCTACAACGTCACGTGGGTGCGCCCGGCTTGAGATAAAGAAGAAATCCATTCGCAATGAACAACAGATTGGTAGTCAATGGGAACGTTTGTGTCTCCACACAATTGACAGAAGGTTCTAATGGAAAAGATTTGTTGGTCACGTCGCATCATCCTTCTACAGTGTGGGCCAGAGAAACCCCGCGTACTTTAAAGTTGAATAACTTTAGCTAGGATGGGAATTTTTAGTCGCTGTTTTTTGCGTTCCAACCCAAACACCACGGCGTTTTTTCGCCGCGCCTCAGCGCGGCGAGGTGTATATATACGGATGACAATGTGTGTGTGTGTGTCTGTGTGTGTTTCCGTCGCACCGAAGTAAAGCCAGTGGCATATGCGGTCAAGTAGAGTCGATGCCGCTGAGTACGGATCCGATGTCCGTTTCTGTTGCTAATTTCGCATTTTCGAGATATTCGCAATTAAAATTCGAAAATGTCGAAAATCGGCTTTTTCGTCTGATGCGCTAGCCGCGAAATTTCTTCAGAAATGGAAGGAGCATGGATCGCGGATAATTTGTAACACAAAAGAAATTTTTTGCAAATGTGGAATTTAATAGAAATACGCGATTATTTGTCAAAATTGCATAAATTGACTAAAATACAACGTCATTTATTGTCGAATGTGAATGCAGAAATGGAAAGGTCGTATGCCAATAAGGATTTGTGACATAGTTTTGCAGTTTTTAAAAATTGCAATTTCGAGATATTTACAATCAAAATACGGAAATATCGAAAATCGACTTTTTCACACGATGAAATAGCGGCGAAATTTCTTCAGAAATGGAAAGAGTATAGACTGCGGATAATTTGTAATGCAAGAGAATTTTTTTGCAAATATGGAATTTAATAGAAATGCGTGATTATTTTTCAAAATTCCATAAATCAACAAAATAGAACATCGTTTTTTGACGAATTTGAACGCAGAAATGGTAAGGCCGTATGCCAATAAGAATTTGTGACATAGTTTTGCAGTTTTAATAAATTCCAATTTCGAGATATTTAGAATTAAAATTTTAGAAAATGTCAAAATTGAGATTTTCATCTGATGGCCAGAACATCTGTTTATTGATGAGTGTGCTATCGGAAATAGAAATGCGTACGCTGAACACGGGAATTCGCTCGCACCAAACTTTTGGCAAGTTTTTTTGTTGGATGTGACGTTTTCACACAGGTAGGAAACATCAGATAAACGGCGTCGTATCATGCCGATAACATATAGCGAACGCGGCGATATCACTGAGCTTCAGATCAGCTGTACAGACAACCGTATCGTGGGGATAGCTGCACTTGGCATTAAGGTACACATTCTCAAGACACTTTCTCCAGATGCGGCTAACGATGTGTACAAAGTTCACTATACTGTTCACCAACATTTGACAGACACAAAGTATAGGTTGAACTTTTTACACACACAGCTTGTTTTCGCCGCGCCTCAGCGCGGCGAGGTGTATATATACGGATGACAATGTGTGTCTGTCTGTCTGTCTGTCTGTCTGTCTGTGTGTGTTTCCGTCGCACCGAAGTAAAACATATGACATATGTGGTCAAGTAGAGTCGAGGTCGCTGAGTACGGATCCGATGTCCGTTTCTGTTGCTAATTTCGCATTTTGGAGATATTCGCAATTAAAATTCGAAAATGTCGAAAATCGACTTTTTCGTCTGATGCGCTAGCGCAAAATTTCTTCAGAAATGGAAGGAGCATGGACCGCGGATAATTTGTAACACAAAAGAATTTTTTTGCAAATGTGGAATTTGATAGAAATGCGCGTTTATTTGTCGAAATTTCATAAATTGACAAAAATTTAGCGTCATTTTTTTATGAATGTGAATGCAGAAATAGAAGGGTCGTGTATCAGTAAGACTTTGCGACATAGTTCTACAGTTTGCAAAAATTGCAATTTCGAGGTATTTAGAATTAATATTTAAAAATTTCAAATTCGACATTTTCGTCTGATGGGCTAGCGGCAAAATTTCTTCAGAAATGGAAAGGGCAAAAACAGCTTATAATTTGTAGCGCAAAAAAACTTTTGCAAATGTGAATTTGTTAGAAATACGCGATTATTTGTCAAAATTCATTAAAATGACAAAAATAGAATGTCATCATGTCAAATTTCTTCAGGAATGGAAAGAGTATAGGCTGCGGATAATTTGTAACGCAGGAGAAATTTTTTGCAAATGTGGAATTTAATAGAAATACGTGATTATTTTACGAAATTCCATAAATCAACAAAATAGAACGTCGTTTTTCGACCGGCCTCAGCCGGGCGAACCCCTACGAGAGCTTTTCGTGCGTGCGTGCGTGCGTGCGTACGTGCGTACGTACGTACGTCCGTCCGTCACGCTCTCATATCTAGGCGTTGGTAAATCGTAGGAAGGCGATCTTGGGCTTTATGGATAGCTCTCGACTTACTGGTAATGTCGCTAGGAGACTTCGAAATTCAAAAGTTTGAATTGCGCGCGCTACAGTAACCCGAAGGTTCAAACTGAAAACGGCTATTACTCGCTCGTCTTACGTCGTAGAGCTGCGTGCGATAGGTCAACTGAAAGGTCTCGACGTGCGCTTTCGCTTGGCATAAAAAAGTTTTTTAATTACGCAAACACGCAACACGAAAAGCGACATTCTCGCGTTTTTAACGCAGAAATCGCTCTAACTCGCTCAGCGTGCGTCGTACGGAGACGATCTTGGGTTGGTTGGATAGCTCTCGACTCACTGATCATTTGTTCTTCTATTGGTCGAAACTCAAAAGTTTGAATTTCGGGAGCTACAGTAACCCAAAAGTTTAAAACGCAAAGCTTATCTAACTCGCGCGTCTTCCGTCATAGAGAGACGATCTTGAGTTCCTTGAATATGTTTCGGTACACTGATAATTCCGTTAAGAGAAGTCGAAATTCGAAAGTTTGAATTGCGCGCGCTACAGTAACACGAAGGTCCAAAACGCAAAACGGCTCTAACACTCTCGTCTTACGTCGTAGAGCGGCGTGCGATAGGTCAACTGAAAGGTCTCGACGTGCTCTTTCACTTGGCGTAAAAATTTTGTTAATTACGCAAACACGCACCACGAAAAGCGACATTCTCGCGTTTTTAGCATAGAAATCGCTCTAACTCGCTCAGCGTGCGTCGTAGAGAGACGATCTTGAGTTGCTGGATAGCTCTTGACTCACTGATCATTTCTTCTTCTATTGGTCGAAACTCAAAAGTTTGAATATCGCGAGCTACAGTAACCCAAAGGTTCAAACAGCAAATGGGCCCTAACTCGCTCGTCTTACGTTGTAGAGCGGCATTCGTTCGACCGTTTGAAAGCTTACGTGGAGGCAGTTGTTGAACGGTCATTCCTAAAGAAATACTTTTGTTTTTTTAAACCCTTGTCTTACGAACAACTTTGTCTGCTAAAAAAATTAATCCCGGACGATCCCAATGTTGCCTTGCAACAACCGCTCAGAAATGCGTGTATCTTGCCCAAAAAATTAATCCCGAGCGATCCCAATGTTGCCCTGCAAGAACCCCTCAGAAAGGAACGTGTCAGAAGTAGCGCATGAATAGTGGACTCCGGGCGGGCGCGCGTCATATCGGAAAGGCTTCGAAATACTTTACAAAAGTATCCACTCTTCTACTCTTCCACTTTAAAACACTCACAAACCACTCTGTATTAATAAAACAACTCAACTTTTTTAAAACAGCTTGTTTGACGAATTTGAACGCAGAAATGGTAAGGCTGTATGCCAATAATAATTTGTGACATAGTTTTACATTTTCAATAAATTGCAAATTTGAGATATTTAGAATTAAAATAAAAAATCCAAAATTGGCATTTTCGTCTAATGGCCAAAACAGCTGTTTGTTGATGAATGTGTACGCGGAATTGGAAGTGCCGTACGCCAAGCCAAAAGGAATTCGCTATGACGAACAACTGCGCCAAACTTTTGGCAAGTTTTTTTGTTCGATGTGACGTTTTCACACAGGTAGGAAACATCAGACAAACGGCGTCGTATCATGCCGATAACATATAGCGAACGCGGCGATATCACTGAGTTTCGATCAGCTGTACAGACAACCGTGTCGTGGGGACAGCTGCACTTGGCATTAAGGTACACGTTCTCAAGACACTTTCTTCAGATGCGGCTAACGATGTGTACAAAGTTCGCCATACTGTTCACCAAAATTTGACAGACACAAAGTATAGGTTGAACTTTTTACACACGCAGCTTGTTGTGTGAAAAAATCAGCGAAATCGATCAAGCCAACTGCTCAATACGACCGCCGTCCATTTCGACGCATTTTTTCGCCGCCCCCCAGGGCGGCGAGTATATATACGGACGCTAATGTCTGTTCGTCTGTGTGTGTGTGTCACAAAACTAGACATGACGGTTAGTGCCACCCGATGGAGTCGAATGCGCTGAGTAACGCGCCGTTGTCCGTTTCTGTTGCTAATTTCGCTATTTCGAGATATTTACAATTAAAATACAAAAATGTCAAAAATGACACTTTTATTTACAAGTCGTATCGGCAAAGTTTTTGCTGAAATGGAAAGGGCGTAAGACGCGATGAATTTGTGACATAGTTTCGGATTTTGGAATTCACCAAATTAGGGATATTTTCAAGGTTTTTGTCAAAATTCCCAAATTTTGACAAATTCAAGCAGCTTAAATTTCAAAACTTCTTTGCACCGATGTATCGAGCATAGTCCGCCAAGTATTTAGCAAATAGTTTCAGCGAATATAATTAACGAAATTTGGGATATTTTTAAGGATTTTGTTAAAATCCACAAATTTCGACAATTTCAAACAGCTTCAATTTCAAAATTTCTTTTCACGGATGTGTCGCGCATAGTCTGCCAAGTATTTATCAAATAGTTTCAGATTTTATAATTAACGAAATTAGGGATATTTTCAAGGTTTTTGTCAAAATTCCCAAATTTTGACAAATTCAAACAGCTTAAATTTCAAAACTTCTTTGCACCAATGTATCGAGCATAGTCCGCCAAGTATTTAGCAAATAGTTTCAGCGAATATAATTAACGAAATTTGGGATATTTTTAAGAATTTTGTTAAAATCCACAAATTTCGACAATTTCAAACAGCTTCAATTTCAAAACTTCTTTTCACGGATGTGTCGACCATAGTCTGCCAAGTATTTATCAAATAGTTTCAGATTTTATAATTAACGAAATTAGGGATATTTTCAAGGTTTTTGTCAAAATTCCAAAATTTCGACAATTTCAAACAGCTTAAATTTCAAAAATTCTTTTCACGGATGTGTCGAGCATAGTCTGTCAAGTAATTAGCAAATAGTTCTAGATTTCATAATTAAAGAATTTAGGTATATTTTCAAGGTTTTTGTCAGAATTTCCAAATTTCTACAATTTCAAGCAGCTTAAATTTCAACATATCTTTGTGTGGATGCATCGAGCACTAAGCCCAAAAGACTAGGGCGTCGTCCCATTTATACCCTTTTCAATGGGGCGTCGTCCCATTTATACCCTTTTCAATAGGGCGTCGTCTCATTTAGACGCTTTCATTGCACTGTGTGCCTGCGGCGAATTTCTCTGATCCATTTATGGATCAGTTGCCACTATTATAAGCGCAAAGTGTGCCTGCGGCGAATCTTCTGATCCATATGTGGATCAGGTACCACAAACAAATCCAAGACCAACTGCGGCTATACCCCACCAGATTGTCGACTAAATGTCTAGCGGCACTTCACTATCCAGTGCACATTATCCCGCACACGCTCTCAAGTTTACACTGATGCCAACGTGGTGCCACAGTTTTTAGACAAAGCTTGTTTCGCCACCCCCAGGGCGGCGAGTATATATACGGACGCTAATGTCTGTTCGTGTGTGTGTGTGTGTGTGTGTGTGTGTGTGTGTGTGTGTGTGTGTGTGTGTGTGTGTGTGTGTGTGTGTGTGTGTGTGTGTGTGTGTGTGTGTGTGTGTGTGTGTGTGTGTGTGTGTGTGTCAAACAACTAAACATGACGGTTAGTGCCACCCGATGGAGTCCAATGCGCTGAGTGGCGTGCCGTTGTCCGTTTCTGTTGCTAATTTCGCTATTTCGAGATATTTACAATTAAAATATGAAAATGTCAAAAATGACACTTTTATTTACAGGTCGTATCGGCAAAGTTTTTGCTGAAATGGAAAGTGCATAAGACGCGATGAATTTGTGACATAGTTTCGGATTTTGGAATTCACGAAATTAGGGATATTTTCAAGGTTTTTGTCAAAATTCCCAAATTTCGACAAATTCAAACAGCCTAAATTTCAAAACTTCTTTGCACCGATGTATCGAGCATAGTCAGCCAAGTATTTAGCAAATAGTTTCAGCAAGTATAATTAATGAAATTTAGGATATTTTTAAGGATTTTGTGAAAATCCCCAAATTTCGACAATTTCAAACGGCTTGAATTTCAAAATTTCTTTTCACGGATGTGTCGAGGATAGTCTGCCAAGTATTTATCAAATAGTTTCAGATTTTATAATTAATGAAATTAGGGATATTTGCAAGGGTATTGCCAAAATTCCCAAATTTGGACAATTTCAAACGGCTTAAATTATAAATTTTTTTACATGGTTGTGTCGGACATAGTCTACCAAGTATTTAGCAAATAGTTTCAGATTTTATAATTAACGAATTTAGGGATATTTTCAAGGTTTTTGTCAGAATTGCCAAATATACACAATTTCAAAAGGCTTCAATTTCAAAATTTCTTCACATGGTTGTGTCGGGCATTGTCTGCCAAGTATTTAGCAAATAGTTTCAGATTTTGTAATTAACGAAATTAGGTATATTTTCAAAGGTTTTATTAAAATTCCCAAATTTTAACAATTTCAAACAGCTTAAATTTGAAAACTTTTTTCCACGGATGTATCGAGCATAGTCTGCCAAGTATTTAACAAATAGTTTACGATTTTATAATTAACGAAATTTGGGATTTTTTTCAAGGGTTTTGTTGAAATCCCCAAATTTCGACAATTTCAAACAGCTTAAATTTCAAAAGTTCTTTGCACGGATGTATCGAGCAGTCTGCCAAGTATTTAACAAATAGTTTCAAATTTTATAATTGACGAAGTTAGGTAGTGATATGTTCAAGGGTATTGTTAAAATTCCCAAATTTCGACAATTTTAGGCCCTAAGCCCAAAAGAATAGGGCGTCGTCCCATTTATGCCCTTTACAATAGGGCGTCGTCCCATTTATACCCTTTTCAATAGGGCGTCGTCTCATTTAGACGCTTTTATTGCACTGTGTGCCTGCGGCGAATTTCTCTGATCCATTTATGGATCAGTCACCACAATTATAAGCGCAAAGTGTGCCTGCGGCGAATTTTCTGATCCATATGTGGATCAGGTACCACAAACAAATCCAAGACCACTGCGGCGAAACCCCACCAAATTGTCGACTAAATGTCTAGCGGCACTTCACTATCCAGTGCACATTATCGCGCACACGCTCTAATGTTTACACTGATGCCAACGTGGTGCCACAGTTTTTGACAAAGCTTGTTTCGCCCGCCCTCAGGCGGGCGAGACTATACGAGAGCTCGGCGTGCGTGCGTGCGTCCGTCTGTTACGCTCTCGGATCTCGGCGTTGGAAAGTCGTAGAGAGGAGATCTTGGGCTCTACGGAAAGGTTTCGACTCACTGATCATTCAGCTAAGGTGTTTGAAAATGCAAAAGTTTTAATTGCGCGCGCTACAGTAAGCCGAAGGTCAAAACGCAAAACGGCTCTAACTCGCTCGTGTTACGTCGTAGAGCGGCAATCGACACGTCATGTGAAAGCTCTCGACGTGCTCTTTCATGCATCTGCAAAAGTTTTTTGGATTACGCAAACACGCACCGCGGAAAACGCCATTCTCGGCATTTTGACGCTAAAATCGCTCTAACGCGCTCAACTTGCGTCGTATAGAGACGATCTCGAGCTTTTTGGATAGCTCCCAACTCGCTGACCATTTGTTCTCCCACTGGTCGAAACTCAAAAGTTTGAATTTCGCGAGTTACAGTAACCCAAAGGTGCAAAACAGACAACAGGTCTAACTCGCTCGTCTTACGTCGTAGAGCAGCAATCGCCACGTCAGGTGAAAGCTCTCGACGTGCTCTTCTATGTGGCAGCAAAATCTTTTTAATTACGCAAACACGCCCCGCGGAAAACGCCATTCTCGGGATTTTGACGCCAAGCTGGCTCTAACGCGCTCAACTTGCGTCGTAGAGAGACGATCTCGAGCTTTTTGGATAGCTCCCGACTCACTGATCATTTGTTCTCCCTTTGGTCGAAACTCAAAAGTTTGGATTTCGCGAGTTACAGAAACTCGAAGGTGCAAAAGCACAAAACGGCTCTAACTCGCTCGTCTTACGTCGTAGAGTGGCAATCGACACGCTAGGTGAAAGCTCTCGACGTGTTCTTTCATGCGGCTACGTCAATTGTCTGCCAACACTTTTACAAGTTGTTGTCACTTTTTTAAAAGCGTTGCTTGAAAGAGGGATGTTCTTGCTCTAAAAGCCAAATCGCGGGCGAAATCAGTATTGCTATGCAATACCCTCTTGCGAAGCGGGGGCTCGTGAAGCGGAGCATGCGGGCGATGAACTCTGCAGAAAGAACGCAACTCTTTGAAATGTCAGTCAGAATACAAACTCAAGTTTTTAATACCGGAGCTTGTTTCGCCCGGCCTCAGCTGGGCGTGCGTGCGTGCGTCCGTCCGTGCGTGCAAAACGCTCTCAGATCTCAGCGTTGGAAGCTCGTAGCGAGACGATCTTGGGCTCTACGGATAGGTCTCGACTCACTGATCATTAGTCATAACCGGTGTCAAGACTAAAAAATTTGAATACGTACTGAAATACGTATACCAAACGAAATTACTGGTAGAGAACGACTGCACCAAACATTTGGCAAGTTTTTGGCGCTCCTCCCCTCCAAAAGGGAGGAGTGCTATAGTGATGGTGCGGATTCTGTGTAAATTGGAACGCTCATAAGTCGGGCTAGAGTTGGCCAATCGTGGCGAATTTTTTTAGCACTCCGACCCTAGAAGGGCGGAGGGCTATTGTCGGGACACCGAAAACATAAATCTCCCCCTCAAGATTTTTCGCGCGTGCTTCGTCCAATTTGGACGCGGTTTTTTGTTAATCGATAGCTCTCAAGGGATAGTAGGTGTGGACGCACCTTCGTTTTTTTCGCGTAGTGGGAAAATTTTGGGAAAATTCAAAAATTCGAATTTTGTAGTACATTGAAAAGCGTCCGCGCCCCACAAAATTCGCAATACTTTATCGATTTTGGTGATTTTTGGATATGTTATAGTCCTCGACAAGATCTAGCTGGGAAAAAACACCTCAGCTTCCTAGGTGGTCCCACGCGGAAGTTATGGCCAAAAGAAAATTTCGGAGGTGTGAAATTCCGGTGTAAAAAATCGAGTTGTGAGATTCC
The DNA here is from genome assembly GCA_030248115.1 of Linhomoeus sp. GSCO2_2. NCBI lineage: Eukaryota > Metazoa > Nematoda > Chromadorea > Monhysterida > Linhomoeidae > Linhomoeus > Linhomoeus sp. GSCO2_2. The sequence goes on along the minus strand of JASAMZ010012735.1, from coordinate 6,550 downwards.
GGTGTAAAATCGCTCAAAGCTCTTCAGAGCAGCCTGCGCCTATCGATTTGCTATCATTTGACGCCTAAATCACCGTAATCGGCCGTGTAGATCTCCTGAAACGAATAAACAACGAGTGCCGATTTTCACCGATTTTCGGCACTGATCGACTTTGGGCTGCTGTAACGCTCGAATGCGATTCTTAATGGCTGAATGGGGTGCACCACGTGATTCCCCGTCGAAAAGTGATACGGAACTGATTTTCAAAAATATTTTTCCTGCTACCGCATGGACCTACGCTGCCACTATCGCAATTCAACGAAACTTAGCGGAGCGTTCTGGAGTCAAACTTGCAATCCAAGTAGCGTAAAAGCGTAAGCTTGCTACGAGCCTGTGCGATCATTGAGCCTATTGCGGTCAGACAAAAGAGTTCGAAAAGGAACAAATTGTGAAAGAGAATCCAAAGAGTAAAAGGGCTTCCATCCATCATTGTGGGTTAAAATTGTATCACTGTACGCTTGTACGAAGAAGTTATTAATGTGATAAATTGTTATTATTAGACAGACACATTTTTAGCATAATCTTTTAGCAATACAATACAATGCAAAACAATTTAATAATACAATCTTTTTTAACAATGCAATTTGCTAGAATTACTGTGTGAAACCGTTTTATCCCTATCGAAAACCATTGTTTGTCAACCTTCCTAATGTTGACAAAATGCTTCTCAGTCGCCGATGAAGCAGAAAGTCATCAGAACCAAAGGCTAACGCTGCAGCTCCTGCAAGGACAGGTTACTCCAAGGAGTGGATATCATCGTGGAAATCAAAACGCCTTGACGGACCCTTTCAAGAAAGCTACGCATCACCCAGAGTCCAAGCGAAAACTCGAGTTTCTGCGATTCTAGATAAAACCGGTTGTGCGTACGAGTGGAACGTATTTGAGACAATTCCGAATACAAATAAACCTGAAATGCCATGTGCATAGCACAGTAGGTGGTTGGAGAGGGGTTGTTATGTGGAGTAATGAGGATGACGGTAGTATTCACTGATCCACACCTACCTGGTTTTATCTTCACAACCTACCTTTGAAGGTGCGCCAAAAAGCCTAACTACTATGAATGCAATCTCATTAAAGCACTCCATCACCAAGAACGAGTCCCTTTTGGATTACCAGACTGCCTGCGCTGAATCGAACACGCTCTTTTATCTGTGGCTGCAAACTGCTATACAGCGTGTCCCATGGTGAGTGTTTCAACTTTGATGAGCTCCCGCGCGCCGCTGCGTTGGCCGATTTTGCTGAATATTGTACTCAAGTACTACCAACTGCAACTTAGAAAGCTGCAAAACATCGGCTCGCTACAGTGATTCACGCGTAATATTTTGCTTTTGCAAGTGTCTAAGCTACACTTGGTAGTACGTATGTATGTACAAAATTTCAGCAAAATCGGGCAACGCAGGGGCGCGCGAGGGCTCATCAAAGTTGAAACACCCACCACAGGACACTCTGTATACCCTTTTCTATTCGTGTACGCTGCCACACTTGCCCAGCCAGTCGTTAGGTTTCTTAACAACATGCTGAATTCACCAACACTGCTAATCGTCTTTGTTGCGACGACACACCAGCTCAGCGAAGTCGACGGTGCGTGCTTGAAGTGTCGCTCCTACGCGCGGGTCAGATTCGAAGTCTACTGCTGGCGCGCAAATATGGAGGATATGTGGGAGCGCAGCTATCCCAACAGAATCGTCCTCACCGTCATAGACGAGGGGCGGCATTCATAACCCTACCGTTGATCCTCTAATAAGCGCCCCCTCGAATAAGCGCCCCCATCCAATAAGCGCCCCTCCTAGAAGGAGGTTGAGAAAATAAGCGCCCCTCTCCAATAAGCGCCCACCTTTGGTAGTGGTTCTAACTCTACTATACGCGCTCTGTGACGATTTCTGACACAAGCTGGGATTATCTATGACAACATAGCGACTAATTGTAGGTACTGTATGAGCAAAGCTCAGCAGTTTCAGTCCAACATCGATGAAAATATACACGAAAGTGTATCATAAACAGGAAATTCGGGGGGAAATTTTGGCACTCTCCTGGGGTCGAGTTAATAAGCGCCCGCCCAGGGCGATTACTGGAGGATTTACGGTAGTTTCATTAACAGCAGTTAGGGTCAACATTTAGTTCTAGTTCTTACCAAAGTTACCTAGTAAGACCAGGGTGTTGCTATTTCAAAAGCTAACGCCATAGGATAGAAGCTATGTAACATCTTTGCAAAACCTAGTCGTGCAAAAACAGGTAGAAAATTAAGTTTTAGGCCTGAATACCGCTCACTAAGTCAGGTGTTACTAGCACTTAATTCAACTTGCTAAGGGTTATGAATACCTCCCCAGGACACGGTTGGCCACAACGAATACTGTAGTCAGACCGTGCCTGCCCCAACGACTACTCGGCCTTACCCTGAAATGGAGGACCCTCCTCCGCCTTATGTCGTGCAGTGTGCTGGCTACGCCTCCGACCCAATGCAGTATCCCAAAGCGAAGATCACACTCGAGGTCCTCGCAGTAAGGTAGCAATCTAGTGGTATTACAATGATATGGTACTTGGACTATGGTGTAGTATTTTTCGCCTGGCCTCAACCGAGCTACACCATACGAGAGGAGCTCGTCGTGCGTTCGTGCATGCGTGCGTGCGTGTGTGCGTGCGCGCCTTTCGTGCGCGCCTTTCGTGCGTGCGTGCGTGCGTGCGTGCGTGCGTGCGTGCGTGCGTGCGTGCGTGCGTGCGTGCGTGCGTGCGTGCGTGCGTGCGTGCGTGCGTGCGTGCGTGCGTGCGTGCGTGCGTGCGTGCGTGCGTGCGTGCGTGCGTGCGTGCGTGCGTGCGTGCGTGCGTGCGTGCGTGCGTGCGTGCGTGCGTGCGTGCGTGCGTGCGTGCGTGCGTGCGTGCGTGCGTGCGTGCGTGCGTGCGTGCGTGCGTGCGTGCGTGCGTGCGTGCGTGCGTGCGTGCGTGCGTGCGTGCGTGCGTGCGTGCGTGCGTGCGTGCGTGCGTGCGTGCGTGCGTGCGTGCGTGCGTGCGTGCGTGCGTGCGTGCGTGCGTGCGTGCGTGCGTGCGTGCGTGCGTGCGTGCGTGCGTGCGTGCGTGCGTGCGTGCGTGCGTGCGTGCGTGCGTGCGTGCGTGCGTGCGTGCGTGCGTGCGTGCGTGCGTGCGTGCGTGCGTGCGTGCGTGCGTGCGTGCGTGCGTGCGTGCGTGCGTGAGTGCGTGCGTGCGTGCGTGCGTGCGTGCGTGCGTGCGTGCGTGCGTGCGTGCGTGCGTGCGTGCGTGCGTGCGTGCGTGCGTGCGTGCGTGCGTGCGTGCGTGCGTGCGTGCGTGCGTGCGTGTCATCTGTTCTGCATTGGTCGAAACTCAAAACTTTGAATTACAAAGTAACCCAAAGCTCCAAAAGCACAAAACGGCTCTAACTCACTCGGCTTACGTCGTACCGGAGTTTCTGCTAAACGCCCACCCCCTCCGTCAGCTTACAGTGTTCGAGGTCCTGCCCCTCTCCTCCAACCAGGTAGAGCGGCAATTGACATGTCCGTTGCAAGCTCTCGACGTGCCTTTTCGTGTGTCAGCAAACAGTTTTCAATTACTAAAACTCTCACCAAGAAAAACAAACTTCGTTTTACAGCATGGAGCGTTTTTTCGCCGCGCCTCAGCGCGGCGAGGTGTATATATACGGATGACAATGTCTGTCTGTCTGTCTGTCTGTCTGTCTGTCTGTCCGTCCGTGGCACCGAAGTAAGGTATGTGACATATGTGGCCAAGTAGAGTCGAGGTCGCTGAGTACGGATCCAATATCCGTTTGTGTTGCTAATTTCGCATTTTCGAGATATTCGCAATTAAAATTCCAAAGTGTCGAAAATCGACTTTTTCACCTGATGAGCTAGCCGCGAAATTTCTTCAGAAATGGAAAGAGCACGGACCGCTGATAATTTGTAACACAAAAGAATTCTTTTGTCAATGTGGAATTTGATAGAAATACGCAATTGTTTGTCGAAATTTTATAAATTGACAAAAATAGAACGTAATTTATTGACAAATGTGAATGAAGAAATTGAAAGGTCGCAAGCCAGTAAGAATTTGTGACATAGTTTTTCAGTTTTGCAAAATTGCAATTTGGAGATATTTACAATTAAAATATGAAAATATCGAAAATCGACTTTTTCGCCTGATGAGCTAGCGACGAAATTTCTTCAGAAATGGAAAGAACATAGGCCGTGGACAATTTGTAACACAAAAGAAGTTTTTTGCATATGCGGAATTTGATGGAAATACTCGATTAGATGGCAAAATTCCACAAATTGACAAAAATAGAGCGTCATTTTATTGACGAATATGAATGCAGAAATTGAAAGGTCGTAAGCCAGTAAGAATTTGTGACATGGTGCTACAGCTTTGAAATACTGCAATTCAGAGATATTTAAAGTTAAAATATAAAAAAGTCGAAAATCGATTTTGTCGCCTGATGGACTAGCGGTGAAATTTCTTCAGAAATCGAAAGAGCATAGACCGCGGATACGTTGTAACACAAAAGAAATGGTTTGCAATTGTGGAATTTTATAGAAATGCGCCACAATTTGCCACAATTCTACAAATCGTCAAAAGCGTCATAATGCAGAAATGCATACACCAAACGAAATTCCTAGTAGAGAACGACTGCACCAAACGGTTGGCAAGTTTTTTGTTCGATGTGGCGTATTCCCACAGGTATAAAACTTCAGATGAACGGCGTCGTATCATGCCGATACCATATAGCGAACGCGGCGATATCACTGAGCTTTAGATCAGTTGCACAGACAACCGTATCGTGGTAATAGCTGCATTTGAATTGTGGTACGCGTTTTCAAGATACCTTCTCTAGATGCGGCTAATTATGCGCTTGAAATTCACTATACTGTTCACCAAGATTTGACAGACACAAAGTATAGGTTGAACTTTTTACACACACAGCTTGTTTCGCCGCCCCCCAGGGCGGCGAGTATGTATACGGACGCTAATGTCTGTTCGTGTTTCTGTGTGTCTGTGTGTGTGTGTGTGTCACAAAACTAGGCACGACGGTTAGTGCCACCCAATGGAGTCGAATGCGCTGAGTAACGCGCCGTTGTCCGTTTCTGTTGCTGATTTCGCTATTTCGAGATATTTACAATTAAAATATGAAAATGTCAAAAATGACACTTTTATTTACAAGTTGTATCGGCAAAGTTTTTGCTGAAATGGAAAGGGCATAGGACGCGATGAATTTGTGACATAGTTTCGGATTTTGGAATTCACGAAATTAGGGATATTTTCAAGGTTTTTGTCAAAATTCCCAAATTTCGACAAATTCAAACAGCTTAAATTTCAAAACTTCTTTGCACGGATGTATCGAGCATAGTCTGTCAAGTATTTAGCAAATAGTTTCCGCAATTATAATTAACGAAATTTAGGATATTTTTAAGGATTTTGTTAAAATCCTTAAATTTCGACGATTTCAAACAGCCTAAATTTCAAAATTTCTTTGCACGGATGTGTCGAGCATAGTCTGCCAAGTATTTAGCAAATAGTTTCAGATTTTAGAATTCACGAAATTAGGGATATTTTCAAGGTTTTTGTCAAAATTCCCAAATTTCGACAAATTCAAACAGCTTAAATTTCAAAACTTCTTTGCACGGATGTGTCGAGCATAGTCTGCCAAGTATTTAGCAAATAGTTTCAGATTTTATAATTAACGTAATTAGGGATATTTTCAAGGGTATTGTCTTAAATCCCAAATTTCGACAATTTTAAGCAGCATAAATTTCAACATCTTTGTGTGGATGTATCGGGCCCTAAGCCCAAAAGAATAGGGCGTCGTCTCATTTATACCCTTTTCAATAGGGCGTCGTCCCATTTATACCCTTTTCAATAGGGCGTCGTCTCATTTAGACGCTTTTATTGCACTGTGTGCCTGCGGCGAATCTCTCTGATCCATTTATGGATCAGTTGCCACAATTATAAGCGCAAAGTGTGCCTGCGGCGAATCTTCTGATCCATATGTGTATCAGGTACCACGAACAAATCCAAGACCAATTGCGGCGATACCCCACCAGATTGTCGACTAAATGTCTAGCGGCACTTCACTATCCAGTGCACATTATCGCGCACACGCTCTCAAGTTTACACCGATGCCAACGTGATGCCACAGTTTTTAGACAACGCTTGTTGCGACACGGTTTTGTTGCTCGTGATGCGCTCTTGGCTCTTGACTAAACTTTGACAAGTGCTTGTCACCGTCACAAGCGAAGTGTGAAAGAAGGAGCTTCTTGCTCTAAAAGCCAAATCCCGACCGAAAACAATATTGCTATGCAATACCCACTTGCGAAGGGGGAGCTTAGGAAGCTTATCAATACGGGCGATGAGCTCTCGCACTCTTTGCGGAAAGAAAATGTCACTCGGAATACAAATTTAACTTATTAATACCTGAGCTTGTTTAAGTAATGCAAAGCAGGTTTGTGGTATCGTAAATATTCCGATAAGCTATGCAACGAAGGGCGCATTGCTTCACTCCCCTTGTATGGGGTAT
>JASAMZ010012733.1:0-11057 GCA_030248115.1 Linhomoeus sp. GSCO2_2 | reverse complement strand
GACGAAGAGAGGGAGGCGGTGAAGGAGAGGGACGGGAGGGAGGGAGTTAGAGGGTGGGGGGGGGGAGTCCGGGGGGAGCGGAGGGACGGAGGATGGATGGGAGAGATAGAGGGAGGGAAGAATGATAGAAATGATAGGCAAAGACACCCACGTCTGGCGTGTTGATCGCAGAGGGCGCGCTGTCTCATGTCGCACAGGCGGATGGAACCCTTGGACGAGCTGTAGACGAAGAGGTTGCAGCTGGAGGGGTGGAACTCCGCCGCTGTAATCACCTCCGTCAACTCCTCCATGTTGGCCGGCTTGATGTCCACGATGTCTGCAGAAGAGGAGAGAGGGTTCATTCGCTTGGCAACTGAGTCGGGTCAGGGGTCTTTTCACCCATTCGCAAAGAGGAAGCGACTCACTCGGACCGCACGGACTTTTTCCTCTCAACTGACGGACGATTCACAAACTGGAACCACTGACTCCCACTCACTGTCTGGCAGATTCAAGGCTATCTATACTGATTCTAGGAATTATCAACCTGTCCCAAGCTCTTGTCTACCGACTCATCGAGTCCTCTAGTTCTTTCACTCACTCGCTAGGCGACTGAGCTTTGCATGCCGTTAACGTTGCGGCTCAGGAGCTCCAGAGACTCCCAGCCCCACTCACTCAGTAACCGACTCAGCCACACTCACCCCTCCTTTGACAGACTATTCCTCCCAAACCACCAACTGACAGAATCACGTGCTTGCTTCCATCGAGGAATCGACCCAAACTGTATCCGTACCCTGTCCCCTGAAGAGGCACTCTCACAAGCTCCCTCCCTCTCTCACTCAGGCCGACTCTCTCGCAACTCCCACTCTCTGTAACCCACTGTAGCTCTCCTTGACGATCTCCAGGTGCCAGAGGTTGATCCTGAGGTCGTCGGCCGACAGGTAGGTCTCCTGGTCGCTGTTGACCGAGATCGAGTTCACGTGGTACGTATGGGCGTTGGCGTACACTCTACGCGGGGACGCCTCCACTATCAGCTCCATGTCCTCCAGGAAGGGCACGCTGGGAAAGAAGGTGAACGGTTACGGTAGACTATGGGAGTGGAATTTCGAAACTTACAGGGTGGAAATGTGGAGTTCGACAGATCAGAATGGCTCGAAATAAACGAAATTTTGAGCGTGCCGTCAGCGCCAAAGTAACTGCACTGCGCACTGGAATTTACAGTACCCTTGCACCCACGAAGGCTTGTTGATCTATCCCCTTCGCTACGCCGTACGAAGTACCGTATCCCTTCAATAAGCTATCCGGAAGAGTTATCGATCACCTGCGACAAGGCATTCGAGAATTACGGTACTCGCAGCAGGCCAATAGTGCAATCCCCATACCGAAACGCAGCCGATATTCGCGCTCACCAATTCTGGACGATTCTACCCAATTTATCTCGAATTCGAACCCACTTGAGTCCGGATGAGCGATCTCCCATTGCCCTGCCGTTCTCGGCCAGGTTCCAGTTGCCCTCAGCCACCTTCTTTTCCCTCTCCGAGATCTTCCACAGCTTGATCGTCTTGTCTGCAACACAAGCAGCGTGCACTTTTCGGGTGCAATAATTGCCATTTTTGCGCCAGAATATCATATTTCAATATCCGCGCACATCTTGACCCAAATTAAAATTGCGGTACGCAAATACTCAAAATCGGCAAAAGTTCGCAAAATGCCGTCAACTTTTCGGAGTATGCAATTTTATGCGCTTGCAACATTGATTTTTGAATTCAGAGTGGCCGTTTTCGCAACATTTCTCTGTAATAACGGATTCCGATTTACAGTATACCATACTCTGCCCTACCTTTGATATTGCCCAGAAATGTGTACGTTTTAGTCTCCACTTCTTAGAAGTACATTTTAGTCTGTTAACCACATTTTAGTCTAGAATTTTCCCAAGGTTAGAGACTAGGAACATTTCCCTGCAACTTCACCATTTGTCGAGAGCAAAAAGTGTGCGGCGTTCTTGCGCCTGAGCCAGCGGATCTTATTGATTTTCTCTTCGATTTCTAACGACTTCAAATAGTCGAATTCGGGTTCGTGACTCTGGAAGGTCGAGTAGACGTTGTAGTCCGTGCTCCGACAGCCGTTCACGTACTTGCCCTGCAATGGAGAAAGGGAGGGAGGGCGTGGGAGAGGGAGGGGGGGGGGGAGGGGAGCGTAAGGATAAAACGCGAATGAGTTCCAGTTTGAGCGAGCGGCTCAATTACAGAAGCGTGAGTGCGTGGGTGGGTAGACTCTTGAGTGATCGTGAGTGACTGCGACTTGAGTGAGTTAGAAAGTGAGCCAGTGACTCCACGTGGCTGTGAGTGAGGAGTGAGTCACTGTACGTGGCGATGGATCACTGCCACTGCTTGAGCCAGTGCACCACAAGGATGAGAGTGATCCTCATCCAAGTCATGAACTGGCTCAAGCAGCAGTGTCTTCTGTCGAATCAATGTGACACTTGACTGTTTGCATCTGATTCTGATTTGTATGTGAGGCTCACCGAGGGGTCCCTCTGGAAGATGACGACGCGGCCGCCCTTGTCGCCCGTGGCGAGCAGCTCCCCATCGTGGTTGAACTCGATGCAGGAGATGAGGTCGGCTAAAGTGATGGGGGAACTTCTCTGTCGATTGTTCTCAGCAGCGGTGCTGGCACCACTGGAGCAGGGCTCCATTTGAAAGGGAGATAAGAGAGGGAGGGGAGACAACGAAGGGGCCAATAAGGAGCAGCCGCCCCCCCCCCTCTCTAACCCCACCCCCATTCGTTTGCGCGACGAGCCCTTGTTTCTGCCCCCTCCCTGCCACCCGTGCTGTATTCCGTCTCCCCCACTCAATCTTAGAGAGCCGCTCTCTGCACCCCTCCCCCACCTACTCGGCTTGATGAAAGAAGGCAGCGCTATGGCTTGGCGCGGGAGAAAGGCAAAGAAAAGGTGACAGCAAGCGTCGGTGTCCTGTCCTCGGAGGGTCAATTCACCCCCCTACTCCTTTCTGTCAGTGCTCTGAGATTTGCATCGCCGCCTCCTCCGCCACCACACCAACTGTGAATCGGGGGAGGGGGAGGCAGGGGACAGATAGGAGGCTTCCATGCTTGTTGTGAAGCGAGGGAGGGATTTCTTCTAGCTTGCCTCCACCCATTGACACGAAGAACTGCCGCAGCGCTGGCTGAGCTGTCTCCGAGCTAGCAGCCTCATAGTAACGAGCGAGGCTAATGGGCCAAGAGCGTTATTGAAAGGGGGGACGCGCAGTCCCCAGCCTCTGACGACAGGACGTGACGCAAGACGGTGGCGACCAGCCACTGCTTGCCCTACTTAGAAGAGTCATAAGCCCACCCAGCCGACTCAACCGACCGGGCGACTGACGCAGAAAGTGCAGGTCAATGAAGCTTACGGGCGCAAAGGAGCTTGGAGCACTGAAGCGCCCCAGAGCCAGTGGAGGTGGACGGCTGGTCCTTGCGGCAGAGGTCGGGACCGAGAGAGGAGTCGCGCGCCTTCTTGGCCTTCCGCTCCTTCTTGTCGCCGCTGAAGCTCCTGCTGCGGAACTGGATCAGCATCATCATCGTAGCCAGACAACCGAGATTTCTGCGTCTTCTTGTAAGTCACAGTTGGAGGAAGTCGCGAGAGTTTGAAGCAGCCACTTGTGTTTATATCAGAGCCGAGGAGCAACAGCTGCAGGGGGCAATTACTCGCAGTGGGAGCACGCGTTCCCCAACGTGTTGCAGAGGGCCTGTTGATGGCAGATCAGTGGCCGGTTCGCCTTGGGTCGTTCGCCTTCATAACAACAGCACAAGGAGAATGGGATAGGCTTGCTCAGCGCCTCGACGAGAGAAGGCGTCGTCGCTGAGGCGACAACGGGCCGCCGTTCTCCCTTTCAGCACCTCTCACGCTCATTCCTTCGAAGAGGCAATTCCCCATGCGGGGCAGGGTTCCGCGGGGGCGCCCGCTTCCTTCTCCTTTTCAGGGCGATAAGAAGTCAGTGGCCGAATGGGCACGCCCCAGCGCGAGTGAGCTGTCGAAGAGATGATTACCACAGACAAGGCCGTGTCTGTTTGACTTCTGTGTGGAGAAGCCAAGAAGAGGAGCAATTACTCGTTCCTCTGGGAAGGTGATTTGGCTGAAGGAATCAAAGCCTCAGCTCCTGTGAAGCAACTTCGACGGAAGACGACTGTTATGGTCCAATTTCGTTGACCTTGGCGACAATCGCAGTCATGCCCTGAGTGACAATCCTCGGGCCTAGACGGAGGCGACGCAAATGTCTTTTCCAAGCACCTTCTACACAAGGGCGCATATTCAGGGGGCAGCAGCTAAGGAGTAGGTACTACGAAAGAGAAGTGAGAGGGGGGGGGGGGGAGGCAGGGAATGGGCCAGAGGCGAATTTGCGTCATTTTTCTTGGCCGTTAAAGGCGCTTAAGGAAGGCCGTACACCTTCCTCCTTCGCTCGCTACATCGGCAAGCCTCTTTTTCTCCGCTTGTTCCCAGAAGAGCGCAGCTCTCAGCCGACCAGTCGATCGATTGCACCGGCAGGTTGAAGCAAAGACGAACGGAATGACTTCTCATTCCTGCCCTTTCTCTTCGTCTAAGAAGACAGCTGGAGGGAGGGGTATGGGAATGCGATTCCGCCCATTCAACTGGGCGGCAGGGAATCGAACTGAATTAGCGAATGGACGACGGCAAGAGTGTAGACAGACAGAGGGACAGCCATCATAAAAAGAAGGGAAGTTGATTGCAGCGGCACTGGCAGACGAGCAGAGGACAGCGGATGAGACACCTTTTGGGTGCAATACCAATGCAGCTCATTTCACATGAGCCGTCATTCATATGGCCAATGGGTTGGTCATGTGTTACGCAACCCTTCCTTTTGCTCATTTCAAGTCAGTGCTGTTGGTTGGCTGTGGTTCGAAGCTGGTCCGCTAAGCGAGAAGCCTACGGTAGGCAAGACAATTCAGAATTTCGGATTTCGCAGCGCAGTAAAGTGTGCTTTCACAAGTGGGCGAATGATGTCAGGTGTGTAGACGTGCAACCGGCGGGGGGGGGGAGGAAGGTGGCGTGGGATGTTAGTCTCCACCCTTTAGTCTGAGGTGTACTACACGCCATCCACCCCAGCCCCCAAACTACCCCCTGCCTCTCATAGAAATCGGGAAAATACAGTGGCTGCCGGCTAATAAAAGCCTCCAGGTTGGTTTGGTCCCCCCCCCCCCCCCCCCCGCCCCCTTCCCCGAGATGGGATGACCCATCATCATCCGGGCTCCACGGTAATTGACCAAGCCAAATTTCACTTTGCTCAATACTGCAGGCCCCAGAGCAGAATCTACCCCGAGTTCAGACGGCGCCTGTTGAGCACGGTGGACAGCGCCGAGCACGACATTAACCCTGAGAAGGCGAGCGAAGCGAGAACGCGCTAGATTTCTCTGCCATAGGTTCCTTCCAGATTTGGTCCGGGGGGGGGGGGGGGTCAATTTAGAGTCGAGGGGGGGGGGGGGGTGGGTCGTCCTGAACCTGAATCACTTTCAGGATGGCCATCCGAAAAGGGTAAGGGGTCTATTAATATTGTAAGAAATTTTGCATTATTTGCTTCAAAAAGTCCAGAAAGCATTAATTTTACTCAAAAACTACCACAAACAGACGTATAAAGACCATATACTCGCTAGAAAACGGCCCAAAGACCCGTTAAAACAACAACATAGCGCCGCAGGCGAAATTTATTTGCAAATGTGGGGTCGCTAGGGGGGGGGTCAGTCTGGGATCGGAGGTCGGGGGGAGGGTCATCCGGAACTTCGTCCGTTTCGGCCGAAGGCCAGGGGGGGGGGGGGGTAACCCCCACCCCCCCCAAAGGAACCTATGTTCTCTGCCTGAACCAAAATAGGCTGCGCAAAATAGTGACCACAGTCCACACAACCTTCCTCAAACTTGACTGCACTGAGAAGTTTCAAAAGATACACGCGGAAAACGGCACCGTTTTGCGCAACACCATGTCGAAAAATTTTCTGCAACGCTTGTCTTGCAGATGGACCACCTCCAGCACGATCTCCAGCACCCAAAAAGGCGCTGCAGCAGATTTCTGCATGTCGTTACACAAAACGGTGCAATTTTGCGTTTCGAAGGCATGCAATTTGCACAGTTTGGCGGAACCACACTGTGTAGCCTGCATGGGTGCGATTGGGGGGGAGGGGGGGGGGGGTTACCCCCCCCCCCCCTAGAAATTTCCGCCGGACCCCCCCCCCCCCCCCCCCCCCCTCCCCAGAAATTTTCGCCGGACCCCCCCCCCCCCCCCCTACCCAGAGGAAGCCGGAAAAATTAAGGAAATTTTCCCAAAATCAGTCCAAAATTGGTCAAAATTTTCGCCTGCGGCGCTATTTTTGCGTAGTTTTGGCCATTTTCTATGAAGTTCGCATAAAAATACAGCAAAAATAGCTAATTTTTGGCAATTTTTTGGTAAATTTGTCTACCCCCCCCCCCCCCATTTTGAGCCGATCAGGAAACGGATTCCTGATCCGGAGACCCCCCCCCCAAAACCCCAAAGACCCCCCCCCCCACCCCCTGGCCCAATTCTGGATCGCACCTATGGTAGCCTGCTCTGCAAAGTTCGAGACTCATCAGTCAAATCAGGTTAGTGAGAAGGACGGTTGAGCCGACAGCCGAGAAGCAGGTGTGTGCTCACTTCGTTGCGCGCCCTGCCCTGTTACGTCCACGCCATGTTCATTCTTGCTCACCACACTACGTATGATTATGCCAAAGACACTAGATACTGGTGGAACCGTGGGGCCAATGGCAATTTTAGTGTGCAACAGCCACCTATTGCAGAAACGAAGCCGTGATGTGGGCAAGCACAGACAAACTTCTACCCAAGCCTGCCATTCAGCTTGAAAATGGGAAAATACTTGCTGTCTTCTCTCCCCCATTCAAATGGAGCCCAAAAGACCCCAAATTCACTCCTAATTCAATCAAAATCATCCACCCACCATCGGAGGGCGCTTCTTCGCTTTCCAAATTGCCCTTGACTTGAGAGAAGGCCCAGACCGGGCAGGGGGAATTGTCGCTCGTGCTCGCTTCCGTGTCCATTTGCGTCATTGGCGCCAGTTTTGGGAAAGGTCGACGAATTTTTAGCGCGATTTCCAACGATTTCCACGGCAAAGTGTTAAATTTCAACCCTGGACAACAAGCGCGGCAATGACTAGGCTGGCTCGGCTCGAGTTCAGTACGAAGATACTCTTACAAAATTGTGGCGCGATTTCCGCCAGAGCTGCTGTATAAAACGTGCGGGCAACGGCATAATTATGAATCGGCGCACCACCGTCTCAGTGGTATATATATTTCGCAGTCTGTTGATGGCTGCTGTGATGTCGCTAGGCAATTTTTTTAATAAAACGTTCTAGTACAGGATTTGAGAGCTTACAGATTTTTTTTCAAACCCTTGCTCAGTGTCCCCTCTCTTTTTTGTTCCCCCCTTGGCGTACCATTTTTGATGGCCTTCTCTTTTGCTGTCACGAAGTTGGGCTTCCACCGCCCTATTCGTGCGTCGAAACCGTAGACCAAATACCGATTGAATGCCAAAGTACAGCTTCTGAGTTTAGATGCCGAGATAGCCGCAGAATTCCAAGTCGTACCAGCCTTCTCTTCCGCTCCCAATTCCTTCCGTTTCCAAACCCACACTTACCCAACCCCACCAACGCACCACCCAAAAACAACACGTAAGAACTGCAACTACCGTAATCACACACGCAGGCGAATCAAGGCCACCAAAGATCCAATCAAAACCAACAAAGATCGAATCACAATCAGTTCATATAATTCATCGCGAATGGGATTCGCGACACTCCCGCCGACGAAAGTTCCACGTTTGACTGATCCATAATCGACTGTAGAGCCATAGCCACAATAAGTTCCAATCCAGTGATAGAAGCCATAGTCGGCAGGATCCAGAATCGGCTAAGTTCCAGGATAGTCAGTTGCAGTTCTCCTGCTGTGGCACTTCGAGAGGGTGAAGAAGCTTGACAGGTCGATTCAACTTCTTCTTGCCCACTTTGACCACAGCAGTCCTGACTCTTCCATCGCTGCTGGCAGATAGTGAGTCCAGGCGTCCCAGTAGCCACTGGCCACGTGGCAGGTTGCTCTCCTTGACCAGGACCAGGTCTCCAGTCTTAGGGTCCCATGGAACAGTGAGGCCTGACTGGTCGCGCCGAAATCCATTGGCCCTCTCGCGCAGAGAGGACAGATACTGGTTGCACCAGCATTTCCAGAAGCTATGCAGAATGTGCTGGCCAGCCTTCCAACTCTCGACCAGGGATTGGGCATTATCCAACGAGGGAAGGTAATCAGGGTCGTCTACTGCCTCAGTATCGATGGGAGGGAGAGTGGTGGGGACATAGCCACAGATGAGCTGGCTTGGGGAGAGGTAGGGACCCTGTTCACAGCCCACATACACCAGAGGACGAGAGTTGATAATGGACTCGATTTCGGCAAGAAGAGTGGCTAACTGCACTTCGGATAGACGGCGGCGATTCAATGCCCTCTTCAGGGCTGTCTTAACCGACCCTACCAATCGCTCGTACATACCGCCCATCCACGGACTACGCTCCGTTATGAACTTCCATTCAATGCCCTTTTCGGCTACCATAGTCGCTACAGTGCCGTCTAGTAGGACTGCGTGCCATAGTCTGTCTAGGGTGCATTTTGCCGTCTTAAACTGCTTTGCGTTGTCTGAAACTAGCACTGACGGGCAACCTCGACGAGCGACGAAGCGCGCGAAAGCCAGAAGAAACATCTGCGCTGTCATGTCAGTGACCAGTTCTAGATGCACGGCGCGAGTCACTCCGCACGTGAAGAGGCACACCCAGACTTTTGCTTGTTGCTTAGCCGCTACTGTAATGTATAGCGGGCCGAGGTAGTCTAGACCGACAAATGAGAAGGGCTTGTCTTGTCGCACTCTACCCGCAGGGAGTGGGGGAAACAATGGCGCTTGGAAAGAGCCACCCTCCCAGCGACGACAGGTGGTGCATCTGTAGAGGACTGACTGCACCACACGTCTGCCAGTTGTGAACCAGTAGCGAGTTCGAATGAGAGCTAGAGTGTGGGCTGCACCAGCGTGCGCGTGGCTCTCGTGATAGTGGCGCACAATCAGGCGAGTGTAGTCGCTTTTCGGAGGGAGGAGAACTGGGGTTTGAGTGTGCGTAGGCAGCGCCGAGTGTTCCAGTCTACCGTGGCAACGAATGACGCCTGCCTCTTTGTCCAGAAAGAGGGAAAGCTGCTTGTCGTAGCATCGCTCAGTTGCTGTGGACAAGCGCTTGTACACCTCTCGCAGCTCAGTGCATTGCACATGGCGATCGAGACAAAGCTGCGTCTTGCGCAGTTCACCGGCCGTCAGTGCGCCTGACCGCTTACTGGAGGGAGCACGCGAGTTGTGAATGAAGCGTAGTACCCACGCCGCCACTCGCCGCACACGCGAGAACGTCGAAAACCGCGTGAACTCAAACAGCGTTTCAATCGAGGGCGCAGCGGCGCAGGTGTCAGAATTCGAAGTCTGTTGGGACAAGACGTCGCCAGGCAAGCCCTCAGACACCTCTGGCAAATCACTATTGGATAGAGGTAGAGGGATGGGCCAGTCGGACTCAGGGCTTATCAGCCAAGTGGGCCCATGCCACCACAAGTGCGTGTATTCACCGTCCCTAGTCAGCTTGTCCAAAGTGCACCCTCTACTAGGAATGTCGGCTGGGTTGCATTCTGTGGGAACATACCGTATCTCGAACTGTCGCTCAGTATTGATTTCGCGCACTCGGTTGGCTACAAACACAGGCAACGGGCGCGAAGAAGACACCCAGCTTAAGACACTTTGCGAGTCACTCCAAAGAAACTGTTTCTCGATTGGAATTTTCAGCTCGCGTGTGGTGAATCGCAAGAGGCGAGAACCGATTAGAAGCGCCATCAATTCCAAACGTGGGATGGAGACTGGTTTCAAGGGGGCCAGTCGAGCCTTGGCGAAAAGCAAGTCCGTTGTGACGGTGCCAGTCTCGCACTTTCTCAAGTAGACAACAGCTGTGAAGGCGTCGCGTGAAGCGTCACAGAAGCAGTGAAGTTGCAGCGTTGCGCCGTCGGTACTGTGTGGACCGATGTGCCGCGGGAGGGATACTGTAGCGGCCGACCTCAAATCCGCTTCTATGGCAGACCAAGTGAGGGCTTCAGAGGGCACAGGAGTATCCCAGGGGGTGTGACTTCTCCACAACTTCTGCAGTAGTGCTTTTGCACGGATTGTGACTGGGGAGAAGAAGCCACAGGGATCGAACAAGCTCGCCGTTGCCTTCAAAATGTGCCGCTTTGTAACCACTGTAGCGTCAGGGATTTTTGGTTTGGCAACGAGAATGTCGCTCCCTTCCAACCCCAATTTTCCGTTTTCCCCGCCCTCTGTCTTTCAGGGATCTGTGACTACTCGGAATTGCCGTCCACTCGCGCAGATTCATGGACGCCTCTTGGAAGACGATTTGGCACCTTTGTAATCTGTGTGCGTGCGACCGAATATTTTGTGCCTAGGCAGTTGTCAACGTAGGGTTCGGAGATTCTAGTGGCCAATGGGTAGTGTGTTTGCGCCAGGTGATGAGTGATCGTGGTCGCCAGAAGGAAGGGAGACGAAGTGACGCCAAAGGGAACTCGACAGAATCGATAGACCACCAAATTGGACGAGTCTGACCGGTTTGTTGGGATCGCGCACCCCAGAGAAAGCGTGTGACATCTTTGTCAGCTGCCTGTAACCCCACCTGCAGAAACGCTTTCTCTATGTCACTGAGGAGAACAATGGGAGCCATGCGAAGGCGAAGGAGGAGACCGCAGAGGTCGGCGAGGAGCACTGGACCTCGCAAGAGGCATGCGTTCGGACTGGGAAACTGCTTGCTCATCTTCGCCGATGCGTGGTAAACTATTCGCAGCTTGGTTGTGTGCTTCTGGGGCGTGATCACACAGTGGTGGGGAATGTAGTGCTTCAGGAAGTCAGTGGCTTCCTCAGAGGAGACGATTTCAACGATACCGAGCTTCACTTGCTCCTCCAGGGTACGACTATACTTCTCCAGAATGTGTGGCT
>JASAMZ010012732.1:0-30242 GCA_030248115.1 Linhomoeus sp. GSCO2_2 | reverse complement strand
GGCACATGGGACATCAACATTCTAGAAGTGCTCCTCGACACACTTGACCGGGGCAATGCCGTTCGAGTTATATGAAGAGAAAGGACATAGCAAATGGCATTATGGTCTGAGAGGCCAACAGGGAAGCCACAGATTTAGACGCCTTGGCTGCAGTGAAATCATTACGGAGAAGCACTATCAGCTATTCTGCAAGCGCTTTCGTCTATTTTCTGCAGAAATCATGCATTTAGCATGGGGTGATGACGGTTGGCGACTACTCGTCTACCGACAAGGGGGAGTTTTGTGCAGGCAGCATGGGAAGTCTACTCAAGGCAGTTGTGCTCATCGCGCTACTCTTGTCCGTCTGCACATCTCTCAACAAGAAGAACAAGAAGAAGAAGAAGAAGATCGAATCTGCCAAAGACTTGGTGATCAGACCAACTATGTACATACCTACTGGGTGTTTCAGCGAAAATCCCCCCCCCCCCCCCCAATTCTTTCGTTAATAACTTCGGCAGTTGCAGAATAATTTCGTCGAAATTTAGCAGTTGTGTTTGTTTGGGAATTTGTTTGAGAAGTGAATGAATGTAGTAGTGCAAAATTGAATGCCGTCTGCACTAGCGGACGCCATAACGAAAAGAAGATGGCCGGGTTTCTCTGAAACACCCGCTATACATACAGCGCAAAATGTGTACGTGTCTCGCCCCACTCATTTTAACAGATCAAGAAGCTAGACACGAGAATGAAGAAGTTGGAAAGGACGTTGGGAATTGTCATGGAGGTGGTTGTCGCAATAGGTGCTAAGAGCTGCCCTTACGGTTGGAGGACGCAAGTGGACAGATGCACTTTTCCAGATACCATCCTGGTTAATACAAAGAAGAAGTTGGTCTGTTCGGTCTGTTGGTTAGCGACATAGTTCTTAGTTGACCAGCCGCATATTGCTTTGGAATATCCTTTGCTGAAGTTTGTTGTGAAGTGGCCGGATAACAAGCTATGTACCTATATGCAACAATCCCCGGTATTAGGAAGTTGAGTTTGTATTCTGACTGACATTGTAAAAAGTTGTATAATGGGGAGGGGACTTGGCCCACCACACTACAACTCTATTCAACTGAAGAGCTAGAGTAGAGAAAGACCAGAGGGTGGCCGACTGAATAGGACAGTGAATACGCCACAAACCCAAACTTGCACAAGAGCACCTGCAACGGTGTGAGAGAGCAAAACAATCAAAAAGCGTCAGAACAGAGTGACGAGTGACAAAGCAGTCAAAGCACAGGAGAAGCGGATGATACTACACACCGGGTCTTTCGAAACTCCAGGCTAGGCGAAACTACAAAACGCTTGTAAGTTGAGCGAGTTAGAGTTTTGCTGTCAAGATCTTGAGAATGGCGTTTTCCGCGGTGCGTGTTTGCGTAACTGAAAAAACGTTTGCGGCCGCATGAAAGAACACGTCGAGAGCTATCACCTGACGTGTCGATTGCCGCTCTACGATGTAAGACGAGCGAGCTAGAGCCGATTTGCATTTTGACCTTCGGGTTACTGTAGCTCGCGCAATTCAAACGTTTGAATGTCGGTTTCTCGAGGCACATTACCAGTGAGTCGAGACATATCCGTAGAGTCCAAGATCGTCTCTCTACGAGTTTCCAACGCCGAGATCTGAAAGCATGCCGCACGCACGCACGCACGCACGCACGCACGCACGCACGCACGCACGCACGCACGCACGCACGCACGCACGCACGCACGCACGCTCGCTCGCTGGCTCGCTGCCACGCTCGCAGGCTCGCTCGCTCGCTCGCACGCACGCACGCACGCACGCACGCACGCACGCACGCACGCACGCACGCACGCACGCACGCACGCACGCACGCACGCACGCACGCACGCACGCGCGCCTGCACGCACGCACGCACGCACGCACGCCGGGCTCTCGTATGGTGTCGCCCGCCTGATGGCGGACAACAAAACTGTAACGATCCTGCTCAGGTCTTGGGCGGACGCTAGAAAGGACTGCCAGCGTCGTGGGGGTGACCTGCTCGATACCAAAATCAAAAGACTCAATGACTATGTGAAGCCGCGTGAGTCCATGCCTCAATTTGGCCCCCATTTTGCCCTCATGCCAAACAAAGTGTAACTGCAGCCAAGCGTCATTGATTTCGTAAAAGGCGAACTATTAGATGCTGGTCAGTGGTAACTTTTTGATTTTGCTTTCAGACTTGGCATACTACAACATCTGGATCGGATTGAATTCGCGCAAGTCGCATGCCGACATCGTCTGGCTGGACGGCACTAACACTTCCACCTACCAGGAACGTTTAGAATTGACTGTGTTATGCGCGCTCATTTGTAAACTGAGAAGTGCTACCTACCCCCTAATAGTATTTCAGGAAAGTTCCCCCCTGCTGGGGGGTAAGGACAGGTGAATTTGTTCGTCCTTATGAAGACTGATGATGAACAGGCTGTGTATCTCAGATGACTTCGGGCCCTCTACTACACGGACAAATTCAGCGTGCTCTGTTCACGCGCACGAAGCTTATCACGTACGCACAACGTACATGCGGCAAACGCACTCTACCACTATCAACACACGTGTGTGGATTCAGTGCCTGCCACCGCATCTCACACAACACAATGTCCGCACTCAGTGCAACGTACGCAAGGGTGACGGACCCCATGGCTAACTCCCACTTTGACCGCTCAGCCATGCACGCAAGTAGATGGCTTCACCTGCTAACAGAGCTTCTGGAGGTATTAACGTTGGTAAATGCACATTCTGCACTACTGCTGGGTAAGCGATTTGCTTGCAGTAAGTACACAAACGACAAACACAGAGACTCATAATTTAGTGAGAGTTGGGCACCCATATACAGAGCACGCTGAATTTGTCCGTGTAGTAGAGGGCCCGAAGTCATCTGAGATACACAGCCTGTTCATCATCAGTCTTCATAAGGACGAACAAATTCACCTGTCCTTACCCCCCAGCAGGGGGGAACTTTCCTGAAATACACACCCTGTCCATGCCCACAGAGTGGACACCTTCAGGGGGGGGGGGGGCATAGAGCAGGTTTGCTGAGAGGTGACATAGACAGGTCTGCTTTAAAAGGATTGCTGTTGTAGGTGTGGGGACACGGACAGGTCTGGCCACCGGAGGTTGGATGCACAGACAGGTCTGGCTGGCCACAGGAGGTTGGATGCACAGACAGGTCTGGCCACAGGAGGTTGGATGCACAGACAGGTCTGGCCACAGGAGGTTGGATGCACAGACAGCTATACGACTATACAAATTACGATTTCGTCATAACGTCATTCTGTCACCCACCACCCTTCTGGAATCCACCCGCAACACCTCCAATACATATCACCACTCTACAGTTCAACTCGACATTGACTATACGAATTTACGATTTCGTCATAATGTCATTCTGTCATCCACCACCCTTCTAGAGTCCACTCTCAACACCTACAATACATATCACCACTCTACAGTTCATTTCGACATCGACTATACAAATTTTACGGCTTTGTCATAATGTCATACTGTACTGGTTCCAACCTTTGGCCATCCATATCCCAAGAACCAAACAACCTAGGAAGATGAAATGTTTTACACATTTGTTCACCCTATGGTAGGCTAGATCGGATCACTTCGATTGGCGCCCCAGCATGCACCAGCAGAGCTCGGCCGTCTTGAGCCGAGCCCCGAACCCAAACCGAAAGCAACGGTTGGGACCATGTAACTTTTTTCTTACGCAACCTAGAAAGATGAAATGTTTTACACATTTGTTCACCTTATGATGCGCTTTGGTGGTCAACTTCGATTGGCGGCCCAGCATGCACCAGTAGAGCTCGGCCGTCTTGAGCCGAGCCCCGAACCCGAACCGGAAGCAACAGTTGGGACCATGTAACTTTTTATTTAGGCAACCTAGAAAGATGAAATGTTTTACACATTTGTTCACCTTATGGTGCACTTTGGTGGTCAACTTCGATTGGCGGCCCAGCATGCACCACTAGAGCTCGGCCGTCTTGAGCCGAGCCCCGGATCCGTATCCAACTGGACTTTTGCCACCTTGTATCTTTTTACTCAAACGACCTAGGAAGATGCAATGTTATACACTTTTGATCACCCCATAGTGTATTTTGGGGGAGCACTTCGATTGGCGCCCCAGCATGCACCAGCAGAGCTCGGCCGTCTTGAGCCTAGCCCCGGATCCGTACCCGACCGGACTTTTGCCACCTTGTATCTTTTTACTCAAACGTCATAGAAAGATGGAATGTTTTACACTTTTAATCACTCCATGGTGTACTTTGGGGGAGCACTTCGACTGGCGCCCCAGCATGCACCAGTAGAGCTCGGCCGTCTTGAGCCGAGCCCCGGATCCGTATCCAACCTGACTTTTGCCACCTTGTATCTTTTTTCGCCGCGCCTCAGCGCGGCGAGGTGTATATATACGGATGACAATGTCTGTGTGTGTGTCTGTGTGTCTGTGTGTCTGTGTGTCCGTCGCACAAAAGTAAGATAAGTGGCACATGTGCTCAAGTAGTGTCAAGGTCGCTGAGTACGGATCCGATGTCCGTTTCTGTTGCTAATTTCGCATTTTCGAGTTATTTACAATTAAAATATGAAAATGCCGAAAATCGACTTTTTTGCCTGATGCGCTAGCGGCAAAATTTCTTCAGGAATGGAAAGAGCATAGACCGCGGATAATTTGTAACACAAAAGAAATTTTTTGCAAATGTGGAATTTAGTAGAAATACGCGATTATTTGTCAAAATTTCGTAAATTGACAAGAATAGAACGTCATTTATTGACGAATGTGAATGCAGAAATGGTAAGGCCGTATGCCAATACGAATTTGTGACATAGTTTTGCAGATTTAATGAATTGCAATTTCGAGCTATTTTCGATTAAAATACGAATATGTCGAAAATCGACTTTTTCGTCTGATGAGCTAGAGGTGAAATTTCTTCAGAAATGGCAAGGACATAGCCCACGGATAATATGTAACACAAACTAAAATTTTTGCAAATGCAGAATTCGGTAAAACACGCGATTATATGTCAAAATTTCATAAATCGACAAAAATAGAATGTCGTTTTTTGACGAATTTGAACGCAGACATGGTAAGACCGTATGTCAATAAGAATTTGTGGCATAGTTTTACTGTTTTAATAAATTCCAATTTCGAGATATTTAGAATTAAAATTTATAAAAATGTCAAAATCGACATTTTCGTCTGATGGCCAGCACAGCTGTTTATTGATCAATGTGCACTCGGAAACAGAAATGCGTACGCCGAACACAGGAATTCGCTCGCACCAAACTTTTGGCAAGTTTTTTTGTTGGATGTGACGTTTTCACACAGACAGGAAACATCAGATAAACGGCGTCGTATCATGCCGATAACATATAGCGAACGCGGCGATATCACTGAGCTTTAGATCAGCTGTACAGACAACCGTATCGTGGGGATAGCTGCACTTAGCATTAAGGTACACGTTCTCAAGGAACTTTCACCAAATACGGCTAACGATGTGTACAAAGTTCACTATACTGTTCACCAAGATTTGGCAGGCACAAAGTATACATAGGTTGAACTTTTTACACACACAGCTTGTTACTCACACGACCTAGGAAGATGCAATGTTATACACTTTTGATCACCCCATAGTGTAATTTGGGGGAGCACTTCGATTGGCGCCCCAGCATGCACCAGTAGAGCTCGGCCGTCTTGAGTGGGACAGCCAAAATTTCGGCCATTTTTTCGCCGCGCCTCAGCGCGGCGAGGTGTATATATACGGATGACAATGTGTGTGTGTGTGTGTGTGTGTCTGTCTGTCTGTCTGTGTGTGTGTGTGTGTGTTTCCGTCGCACCGAAGTAAAGTCAGTGGCATATGTGGTCAAGTAGAGTCGATGACGCTGAGTACGGATCCGATGTCCGTTTCTGTTGCTAATTTCGCATTTTCGAGATATTCGCAATTAAAATTCGAAAATGTCGAAAATAGACTTTTTCGTCTGATGCGCTAGCCGCAAAATTTCTCCAGAAATGGAAGGAGCATGGACCGCGGATAATTTGTAACGCAACAGAAATTTTTTGCAAATGTGGAATTTAATAGAAATACGCGATTATTTGTCAAAATTGTATAGATTGACTAAAATACAACGTCATTTATTGACGAATGTGAATGCAGAAATGGAAAGGTCGTATGCCAATAAGGATTTGTGACATAGTTTTGCAGTTTTTAAAAATTGCAATTTCGAAATATTTTTAATCAAAATATGGAAATGTCGAAAATCGATTTTTTACCTGATGATATAGCGGCGAAATTTTTTCAGAAATGGAAAGAGTATAGACTGCGGATAATTTGTGACGCAAGAGAAATTTTTTGCAAACATGGAATTTAATAGAAATACGTGATTATTTTTCAAAATTCCATAAAGCAACAAAATAGAACGTTGTTTTTTGACGAATTTGAACGCAGAAATGGTAAGGCCGTATGCCAATAAGAATGTGTGACGTAGGACTACAGTTTTGATAAAATCCAATTTCGAGATGCTTTGAGTTAATATTTAACAAGATTAGTAGACGGGGGCAGAGCCCCTCGGGGCACTCCTCCCCTCATTCAGAAGAATTTCGGGAGTTGAATCATGCTGCCCATTGATCAACGAGGCATGTCAGTGAGGCTTAGTGGACATTCTGATAGCACAATTAACAGCAAATTCGGAATTGTGACCTTCCAGTACCCCACAGTTGGCATACAGAACACCTAGGTTCAGCTGAACTGACACAAGCGGTTCCACTTGAGGAGGGCACATATGGTGGCAAGCATATTCTTCAAAAATGGTCCCACACATCTCAAAACGAAAAGACTATGTCAAATTCGTGATCAGCGTCCCCGATAAGCCGGAATCGAGTACTTACACGGCAGGTGTCCTGGACAAATCAGGCAGCCAAAATTTTGAATTTAAATTTCCCGCCAAAATAGGCGTCGGACGAAAAAAATGCTTATAACAAAAACAACGTATCTTTTGGTGCTCTATCACGTGAAAGTCCAACTGACACCGAAATATCTCAACTGACACCACTTTGCACCGAAATACCGAAAATTTTTCAAAAAAATCGAAATTTCACCCAAAAATGTACCCCACCCAAAGCTGTACTTCTAACTCCAAAATTCTATTTATTCGGCCTAAAAAATCCCCAAATATCGCCGAGATCGCGTAGCGCAGCCAAAAATGCGAAACGCGACTATTTCGAATTTCGACCCAAAATCGATTTTTTCAATTTTTCACTCAAAATTTGACCTTTCCAAAAAAAAGTGGTCTATTACATAGTTGTAGAGCACGCCGAGCTCTATCGAGTGGTGTTTTTCGCATCGAATAAGTCCACCCCAGCAAAAGTTACGCCTGCCCGAAGTTTTGCCCGGGAGTCCGGGGTCCAACTTTGAGCATTATTTTCCGGCCCGTACGTCATCCGACCGGGATTCTGGCGACGATTCGGGATGCAGCTATCCAAGCTGTTCAAATACAGAAAATAACAGACCATTACCTCGCAAAACAAAAAAAATACGACCTGACCGTGAACCCCTACTTTTGGGTCGAAAAACCCGGTTTTTGCTACCCGGCCCGGGCAGGCCCGGACCCAGCCCGACGGCGCCCCTACCATCGGATAGCCCAATGTCTTTTACATATTCGGCCCAAAGCTCGTCTCGCTCCGATCTACCGGAACACTATTCTAAGCGTCCAAAGTTCGTCGGAGGCCGAAAAACCGGGTTTTTGGCAACTTGCCAAAAATCGGGTCCCGGACGGAAGTCGAGACCTTCGATCCACCCTGCGCATTTCCGAGACCTATCGAATAAAAAAAAATTCGCCCCGATCGGCCAACTCTAGCCCGACTTATGAGCGTTTGAATTTACACATAATCCGCACCATCACTATAGCACTCCTCCCTTTTGGAGGGGAGGAGTGCCAAAAAAATGTCAAAATCGAGATTTTTGTCTGATGGTCAGAACAGCTGTTTATTGATGAACGTGCACTCGGAAACAGAAATGCATACGCTGAACACAGGAATTCGCTCGCACCAAACTTTTGGCAAGTTTTTTTGTTGGATGTGACGTTTTCACACAGGTAGGAAACATCAGATAAACGGCGTCGTATCATGCCGATAACATATAGCGAACGCGGCGATATCACTGAGCTTCAGATCAGCTGTACAGACAACCGTATCGTGGGGATAGCTGCACTTGGCATTAAGGTACACATTCTCAAGACACTTTCTCCAGATGCGGCTAACGATGTGTACAAACTTCACTATACTGTTCACCAAAATTTGACAGACACAAAGTATAGGTTGAACTTTTTACACACACAGCTTGTTTTGTTCGGGCCGTACGCCCGCAGTACTCAGCCGATCTCGGTGATTTCTTAATACAACAAATCCCATTATTATACGATTCCAACGAGCCATTAACCGCTTCCCTACCTACTACCGTTCGGGAGAACGAGGCCGAAAACATGGCAGTCTGAACAAGATTGCTGAATTTTTCGACAGTTTTTGTTTAATATCTCGGGAACCACACAACCGATCCGGCTGAAATTTTAGCACAATACTTCTTGTTCCTATAAACAACTATGGTGAAAATTTCAGCCCGATCGGTTAAGTCTACCTATATGACGTAGTACTAACCCGTAGTCCCCGGGGGCGCACTGGCCCCCGGCCGAACAAATTGGGTTGAGCGCTGACGCGCTCAACCCGATGCAAGTTCTTGAGTCGTGGAAAAGAGCAGATTTTTGTCATGACCGCTGTAAGACTAAACGACTTCCTACGAAAATGGCAATTTCGTCGGGTGCGTGTTCTACAAATTGGATTTGAAGCATCATGGAAGAGCACGTCGAGAACTTTAACGCGAGCTATCGCACACCTCCATACGACGAGGACGAGCGAGTTGCAGCCGTTCTGCGGTTTTGGACCTTTGGGTTACTGTAACACGCGAAATTAAAATTTTTGGTCGCGGCTAATGGAAAGACAAACGATCAATGAGTCAAGACCTATCGAAAGAGCCCAAGATCGTCTCTCTACGACGCATGACGAGCGAGTTAGAGCCCTTTTGCTTTTTTCGCCCTTTGGGCTACTGTAACTCGTAGACTACGACGCACGACGCTGTTACTATAATTGAAATGTTTCCTATCGCATAAATGAGCACGTTCAAATCTTTGAGTTTCGACCATGGCTATGAGTAATGATCAGTGGGTCGAAACGAAACCTATCCAGAGAGCCTAAGATCGCCTTCCTATGACTTTCCAACGCCGAGATCTCTGAGAGTGTGGCGAACGGACGAACGAACCACCTACGCACGAACAGTTCTCTCAAAGAGGTTCGCCCGGCTGAGGCTGGGCGAAACAAGCTTTGTCTAAAAACTGTGGCACCACGTTGGCATCAGTGTAAACTTGAGAGCGTGTGCGCGAAAATGTGCACTGGATAGTGAAGTGCCGCTAGACATATAGTCGACAATCTAGTGGGGTTTCGCCGCGTCAGAAGATTCGCCGCAGGCACACTTTGCGCTTATAATTGCGGCAACTGATCCATAAATGGATCAGAAAAACTCGCCGCAGGCACACAGTGCAATAAAAGCGTCTAAATGAGACGACGCCCTATTGAAAAGGGTATAAATGGGACGACGCCCTATTGAAAAGGGTATAAATGGGACGACGCCCTATTCTTTTGGGTTTAGTGCTCGATGCATCCACACAAAGATATGTTCGACACAAAGATATGTTCTATGCTCGATACTTCCGTGTAAAACTATTTTGAAATTTAAGCTGTTTGGAATTGTCAAAATTTGGGAATTTTGACAATACCTTTGAAAATATCCCTAATTTCGTTAATTATAAAATCAGAAACTATTTGCTAAATACTTGGCAGGCTATGCTCGACACATACGTGAAAAGAAAGTTTTAAATTTAGACTGTTTGAATTTGTCGAAATTTGGGAATTTTGACAAAAACCTTAAAAATATCCCTAATTACGTTAATTATAAAATCTGAAACTATTTGCTAAATACTTGGCAGACTATGCTCGACACATCCGGGCAAAGAGAGTTTCAAATATAGGCTGTTTGAATTTGTCGGAATTTGGGAATTTTGACAAAAACCTTGAAAATATCCCTAATTACGTTAATTATAAAATCTGAAACTATTTGCTAAATACTTGGCAGACTATGCTCGACACATCCGTGCAAAGAAGTTTCGAAACTTAAGCTGTTTAAAATTGCCGAAATTTGGGAATTTTGACAAACCCCTTGAAAATATGCCTAATTTCGTCAATTATAAAATCTGAAACTACTTGTTAAATGCTTAGCAGACTATGCTCAATACATTCGTGCAAAGAAATTTTGAAATTTAAGCTGTTTGAAATTGCCGAAATTCAGGAATTTTGACAATATCCTTGAAAATATCTTGAATTTCGTTAATTATAATCTCTGAAACTATTTGCTAAATACATGGCAGACTATGCTCGACACATCCGTGAAAAGAAATTTTGAAATTTAAGCTGTTTGAAATTGTCGAAATTTGTGGATTTTAACAAAATCCTTAAAAATATCCTAAATTTCGTTAATTATATTCGCTGAAACTATTTGCTAAATACTTGGCAGACTGTGCTCGATACATCCGTGCAAAGAAATTTTGAAATTTAAGCTGTTTGAAATTGTCGAAATTTGGGAATTTTGACAAAACCCTTGAAAATATCCCTAATTTCGTGAATTCTAAAATCCGGAACTATGTCACAAATTCATCGCGTCTTATGCCCATTCCATTTCAACAAAAATTTTCCCGATACGACTTGTAAATAAAAGTGTCATTTTTGACATTTTCATATTTTAATTGTAAATATCTCGAAATAGCGAAATTAGCAACAGAAACGGACAACGCGCGTTACTCAGCGCATTCGACTCCATTGGGTGGCACTAACCGTCATGGTTAGTTTTGTGACACGGACACACACACACACACACAGACCCACGAACAGACAATAGCGTCCGTATATATGTTACACCCACTTTCCGCAATCCACCCAGAACGCGCAATATGGCGCATTCTGGGTGGTCGTTACCCAGAATCCACCATATGGCGTGTTTTGGGTGGCGCTCACCCAGAATGCGCAATTCGCATGAGTGAAAGCTGCCAGAAGCGCTATAGCAGGGAAGGGGCACAGCCGGCCTGAGCAGGAGGTGAAGTAAATGGAGGAGTGTCCACCCCACTTACAGTTTGCACTAAAACTCGTTCGGCGTCGCGCCTGGCGGGTCGAAAACTGAGGCTTAGCGCGACCACCAACTTCAGGGCGCGCTCCGCGCGCCCTGAAGTCGGTCACCGGTCGCGTTAAGCCTAAGCTTCGACCCGCCAGACTGCGACGCCGACTGACTCTTGTGAACGGTGGGCGCAGGGCGAGCCTAAGCATAGCCTGAACTGAAAGGAATATACTCTGTCTTGTCACTGTTTAATGCAAAGAAACAAGAGGACGGCGACTATTGCGTAGTCTGGGTAGCGACCACCCAGAAGGCGCCATATTGCGCAGTTTGGGTGGCCACCACCCAGAAGGCGCCACATGGCGCCTTCTGGGTGGTTGCGCATTTTGGGTGTGACATATATACTCGCCGCCCTGGGGGGCGGCGAAAAAATACGCAATGAGAGACGCGCTGCAGACGGACGGGGAGGCTTGAATTTCGATTGGTCCGGTGTGCATTGCAGAACTGGGCCGGAGGCAGCGTGGGCGACCGTCGGCCTCAGGAGAACTGCGCGGCGGTCGTGGCCGAACCGCCCGACAGACACAAGTGGAAGATGTTCGACTGCGGCCAGAAGTTCTTCTACGTCTGCGAAAGGCCTTACTTCAACTTAGGATGGCTCTCGGAAACGGAGGTCGCTTCGCGCATCAGTCGCCCGTGAAAGGGGTGTTTCGAAGTCGACTCGGCGACCCCGACTACTTGATGACTGAATCAACGAAAACAGTAGAGCGGCACAATGAGTTGTCTTTATGCGCGCATCGGATAATGCCCTGCACGAGAATGGTTTGCCTCTTGCAAAACTGGTGACAGCGCCAAACTGGCCAGCAGCCAGGCTAGAGCGAGCGAGTGCGAACGGCATGATAAGCGACGACAGAATATGCACCGACCGCTGATCGTGTTTGACGAACAGAAAGTCGCAGCATTCTATGAGACATAAGTTGCGCAAGGCGCAATGATTGGGTGAGCATTTCGACAGACTGGCAAGTCTGGCAGACTGAGTCAGAAGTCAGAACGCTGTACGAAACTACGAACAATCCACGACTCGACGAGATGGCCAAGTGAAAAGAATGAATACCGTGCTTCGAGGGGGACACTTATTTTTTCGGAGCTTCAACGGCGGGCACTTGTCGAAGGAAGCACATTTGACATTTGAGGGGGGACTGCATTCAGAGTTGAATGAAGAGAAAGGTCATCGCAGATGATCTGGGGGGCAAACAGGGAAACCTGACCGCACACGGTGAATGCAACTTATATAGAGATTGCCAGACGCCTTAGCAGCGATCAAACATAGCGGAAATAAAGCGCCATCTGCTATTCTGCAAGCGCCTTAGTCTCATAAGTCGAGAAATACAGACACTGCATTCAGCAAGGGAAATCAAGGTTTGCGGCCACTCGTCTACAAACAACGGAGTGCTTTATGCTAGCCTATAAGAATGGTGAACCTACTGAAGACAGCATTGCTGACCACACTATTGCTGGCCATGTGCACTTTCACCAACAACAGCGTTAAGAAGAAGATCGAAAAAAACAAAAATCTGGTGATTAGGCCAACTATGTACTTAGTTTTTGTGTAAAGGTGCCGGAGTTTTCCGCTTAAGCGCCCCCTCCCATCGCCAGAATGAAGGCGTCGAAGTTGGGACAAGGACGGGGCGCTTAAGCGGAAGAATCCGGTAGCATATAAAGTGAGAGTATTAAACGATATTACTCGGATGTATGTACTCAATTTGTTGTATAACTTAGTTTGCCAGTATTGATTGAACGAACAAAACGACACGGTGAGGGCTTTGCGCAGTTGTGTGTCGCTGGGACTTTTGCGCTGTTTTGAGTGAAGAGTTATAGTCAGAAATTCTTTTCATCTAATATACCTACGCATTTGCTACACCTGAGCACTATCGGTGCGGCACGAGCGGACCCCATTTGGTAACGTACGGGCGAGGTTAACCGACTTTGGTTATGTCGCACAACTATTATGATAGGACAATAACATAGAGTATACATAGGTTATGAGACCCATTCCCATTCACTTTGGCAGATCAAGAAGCTGAGCGCGAGAGTGAAGAATTTGGAAAGTAACCAGGGAACTGTCATGGAAGTGGTCGTCGCAATACAGGAACATAATGTCAAAAGTCGTGTCAGCTGCCCACCCTATTGGGAGAAAATAATATCATCTTCTCGCTGGATATGCACTTTTTCGCGCTCGAGCCTCAAGAAGTTCGTCTGCATGGTTTGTTGGTTGGCTGCATGGTTCCTAACATGCCGCATCTTGCTTTGGAATATACTTTGTTGCAGCAACCAAATTTGATGAGACTTGCCTAGATTGCATTCGTTTATGTGAGGCTTTGTTGTGAACTAGCCCGAGTATTCAAATTTCAAATAAAATCAAATGAGTCGCCATTCTGGGTCGATGTAAAATTGCCTGAGTGTGCGCATTAGTGTGCACTGGACAGCATGCCAAAGGACCAAATACATTTTCAGAAAAGAACCAAAAGGTATCTCTCAACGTCGTAAAACGAAGTGGCGCTTTTTCCTGGGGCGCGTTTCAGTAATTGAAAAACCGTTTGCTGCCACATGAAAGGGCACGTCGAGAACTTTCAGCTGACGTGTCAATTGCCGCTCTACGACGTAAGACAAGCAAGTTAGGGCCGCTTGCGGTTTTGGACATTTGGGTCGCTGTAACTTGCGAAATTCTAATTTTTGAGCCACGACCAATCGAAGAACAACTGATTAGTGAGTCGAGGGGACCTATCCAATCAGGTTAAGAACGTCTCTCTACGACGAAAGACGAGCGAGTTAGAGTAGTTTTGCGGTTATTACGTTTGGGTTGCTGTAACTCGCGAAATTCAAATCCTCGAGCTTTGGCCAATAGGAATGCAAGCGATCAGTGAGTCAAGAGCTCTCCAATGAGCTAAAGGTCGTCTATCTACCACGCACGACGAGATGTTGCAGCAATTTTAGCACTTATAATATCAATTTTGTGGTGCGTGTTTCACTAATTGAAACTTTTTGAGATCGGATGAAAGAGCACGTCGAGACCTTTCAGTTGACCTACGCACGCCTCTCTACCGGGCTTTTCCGCTTAACGCCCCCCCCCCCCCCCCGCATAAGCGCACCAGGGTTCTTACGAGGTTTTCACTGCCATTGTAAGCGCCCCGGGGCGCTTACGTGGTGCCAAAGTTTTTCGGTGTGATGTCAGTAAAATAGCAGGTCTGACGGACAAATTACGCGAGAAAGCTTGGACTATTACAATAGCAACACATTTCAGACCATTGTTACGCGAGTTTTACTGATCTGTGAAGCTGCAAATTGCTCAAATTGTGCATATATGTGGTTTGGCAGAGGTTGAGGAAGCTGTCTAGGTCGCCCGCGCCGAGTTACAGTCTCATTTTGTTTCGAAGTTCGGTGTAGCTGCCCAATAAGCTTGTTTGTAACGTCTTTGGGGCTGGAAGTTGTCTGTTGGACGCTTAGCGAAGCTTATAAATGCACAGAAGCCACAATAAGTCACCAGAACTCTTCTACAGTACTTTAGAGCGTTTTCCGTTTTAGCGCCCCTCGGCGCTTAGATGACGCCAACTTTAGGTCGTCTCAGGACCCATTTCAACGTAAGCGCCCCGGGGCGCTTAAGCGGAAAAACCCGGTACGACTTAGGGCGAGCGAGTTAGAGCCATTTGCGTTTTGGACTTCAGTGTTACTGTAACTCGCGAAATTCAAACATTTGAATCAGGACTTGTCAGAGTAGTGAGTCGAGGCCTACTAGGTACCCATAGATCGCCTTCCTAAGACTTTTCAACGCCGAGACCTGAGAGCGTTCCGAACGAACGTAGGTATGTACAGGGTGGTCCAGCCTCGACGCCCGCTCTTTGCTGGCGAATTACTTACGCTTCTGTTGACCGATCTAGTTGATTTTTGACAGTTATATAAAGGATACTTTAACTTAAAGGTGTACATAATTTGGTATGAAGTGGGACAACCGTTTGTGAGATACGACCGGTCAAAACAAAACTGCAAAGAATCGCGCTTAGAAGCCTGCCTTTTGAATTGGACAATATCAATTTGAACAAAATTTTGTACATGGTTGGGTCCATGTGTGTACATGTGGTTTAAAAATATCATTCGAGTTTGTTATGATTCTGTGTAGTTTCTTGAAAACATAGCCAGCCCGTTCGCACCGCTATGGATAAAGAATCGTAGCAACGCAATGTGGTTGATTACTCGCGAAGCTGTAGCTCGCAAACGGCAGAACCGATCAACATGAAATTTCGCGAACTTTTTCGCGCAAATTTCGCGAAAGTGTCTTCTATTTAACTGTCAAAAATTAGTTAGATCTGTTAACTGGAGCTTCAGTAATTCGTCTACAAAGAGCGGGCGTCAAAGGTGAGTATCAGCCGCGGTCTTTCGCTGAAATTGGCGTGTCACGACAAGACACGCCATGTTTGCATGTCTCTATCAATCGCAACCAAATTTTGCACACATGTAAGTTAGACATTTGTCTAGGCGGTGTGTGAAAATGAGTTAAGTCGGTTTAGTCCTTGCCGAGTTATTTGTTAACAAAGAGCGGGCGTCGAGGCTGGACCACCCTGTATGTACGTATGCACGAAGGCTCTCGTATGGGTTCGCCCAGCTGTGGCCT
The DNA here is from genome assembly GCA_030248115.1 of Linhomoeus sp. GSCO2_2. Taxonomy (NCBI): domain Eukaryota; kingdom Metazoa; phylum Nematoda; class Chromadorea; order Monhysterida; family Linhomoeidae; genus Linhomoeus; species Linhomoeus sp. GSCO2_2. The sequence goes on along the minus strand of JASAMZ010012732.1, from coordinate 14,359 downwards.
GGCGAAAAGATTGGTAGGGTTAGGTAGGTACTCTAATTTTCCAATTATAGAACTGTTTATCATTGAAACGTCGACGAATTGCTCATTACAAACGAAAACTCGCAGTTTATTGAAAAACGCGTAACCAACCTGCTCAGGTCCTGGGCAGACGCCAGAAAGGACTGCCAGCGTCGTGGGGGAGACCTGTTCGAAGGCAAATACAAAGCAATCAATAACTATGTGCACCGCTACCGTGAGTCCCAGACCTCAATTTGGCCTGTGTTAGTTATATTACGTTTGGCTTCGATAGTTTGCGTGGTCCCCACAGATGACAATGCAGGGGCCAGCACAGCTAAGCTGTTCGAGCTTTTGTGTCGCAGTATACTTCAAAAGTAGTAGCATACCACCATCATACACGAACACTCAATCACTGTTTGCACGCAAGTATCACAGTCGACAAGCGTTACATAGATGAGTTTCTGTAGCTTATGTTAGTACCGGGATTTTCCATATACAAGCCCCACCACACGACGAAGTTGAGGCGATCGAATGGCCGTCGTGGTCGGGCTTTCTAAACGGAAGAGCCCGGTATGTAGGTAGCTAGACTCAGCTACTAACGCTTTACTGTGAGCATGGTATGGAGGGGGTGATATGGCAATCGACAGATTCTCCTTCCAGACGTTGGCACCATTCACAGGCACACCTACAGTGTGTTGTCTCACGACTCCCCATCTTTGTTCGTAAACTGCCTGTAATTGGGTATGCCAATCTTTCCGAAATTTTAGGTGGTTGTACTACTAAGACCAATATAGATGTCTGCTAAGTGGGACAATTATCAGTCCTGACACGCTAACTAATGTGACCGCAAAATCCAGACGTGCAAATTTCGAAAGGGGCGTATCGGCAACTGTCGTTTCTTGTGCTCTGTTCGGCAAGCGGTAAACGGCGTTTGAAAGAGAAGATAACTGCCATTCAGGTGGCAAAAGCATGAATTCGGTAGCTCCAACAACACGCGAGTTTCAGCCAGCCCACCAAAGCTGTTCGGACAGCGCCAGCAACGAGGCGTTGGCGACCCACAGCGTGGGAGCGTGATCACAGCAGTGCACCAAGCGGACAATTTTGGCGGGCTGTATCTCGCCCGCTGTTGGTGGAGCTACAGAATTCATTCTTTTCTCACCTGAAAGGCTGCTAACTTCTCTTCCAAGCGCCATTTACCGCTGCTTCACGGAGTGTCGAACATAGCACAAGAAACGGTAGTTCCCGATATGCCCATTTTCGAAATCTGTAAGTTTGAATTTGTGGTCACATTACTTTTGCGTGTCAGAACTGACAATTTCTCCGCTTGGCGGACATCAAAGTTGGTCTTAGTCGTTCAAACGCCTGCAATTTCGGGAATATCGGCTCATCCAATCTCAGACAGTGAACGAACAAAGTTGGAGAATTAGACACCCTGATGATAGGCAATATTCCGGTTTCTTTCGCTGCAGATTCACTTCAGTTCCGATCTCATCCTGTCGTAGGACCACGAATAGCCTCCGCACAATCAATTTGATGCAGCTACCATAAACTTTGTAAGAGGCGAGCTAATTCTGATCAATGGTCATCTCTTTGTTTAGATGTTTCAGACTTGAGATACGATAACCTCTGGGTCGGTTTGAATTCTCGAAAGTCTCATGACGACATCGTCTGGCTGGACGGCACTAAGACTTCTAACTACCAGGAATGTTTAGAAGAATATAGACCGTGTTTCTGTGTGCTCTTTCGCTAGCCGCAGCAAAAGTACCGTATTTTTTCGCCGCGCCTCAGCGCGGCGAGGTGTATATATACGGATGACAATGTGTGTGTGTGTGTGTGTGTGTGTGTGTGTGTCTGTCCGTGTGTGTGTCCGTCGCAACGAAGTAAGATATGTGGCATATGTGGCCAAGTAGAGTCGAGGTCGCTGAGCACGGATCCGATGTCCGTTTCTGTTGCTAATTTCGCATTTTCGAGATATTCGCAATATAAATTCGAAAATGTCGAAAATCGACTTTTTCGTCTGATGCGCTAGCCGCGAAATTTCTTCTCAAATGGAAGGAGCATGGACCGCGGATAATTTGTAACACAAAAGAAATTTTTTGCAAATGTGGAATTTAATAGAAATACGCGATTATTTGTCAAAATTGCATAAATTGATTAAAATACAACGTCGTTTATTGACGAATGTGAATGCAGAAACGGAAAGGTCGTATGCCAATAAGAATTTGTGACATAGTTTTGCGGTTTTTAAAAATTGCAATTTCGAGATATTTTCAATCAAAATATAAAAATGTCAAAAATCGACTTTTTCACCCGATGAGCTAGCGACGAAATTTCTTCAGAAATGGCAAGGGCATAGACCGCAGATAATTTGTAACACAAAAGAAAATTTTTCCGAATGTGGAATTTGATAGAAATACGTGATTATTTTTCTAAATTCCATAAATCAACAAAATAGAACGTAGTTTTTTGACGAATTTGAACGCAGAAATGGTAAGAACGTATTTTAATAAGAATTTGTGACATAGTTTTACAGTTTTAATAAATTCCAATTTCGACATATTTAGAATTAAACTTTATAAAAAATGTCAAAATCGACATTTTCGTCTGATGGTCAGAATTTTCTGTTTATTGATGAATGTGCACTCTGAAACAGAAATACGTACGCCGAACACAGGAATACGTTCGCACCAAACTTTTGGCAAGTTTTTTTGTTGAACGTGACGTTTTCACATAGGTAGGAAACATCAGATGAACGGCGTTGTATCATGCCGATAACATATAGCGAACGCGGCGATATCACTGAGCTTCAGATCAGCTGTACAGACAACCGTATCGTGGGGATAGCTGCACTTGGCATTAAGGTACACATTCTCAAGACACTTTCTCCAGATGCGGCTAACGATGTGTACAAAGTTCACTGCACTGTTCACCAAGATTTGGCAGACGCAAAGTATAGGTTGAACTTTTTACACACACAGCTTGTTTCCAGGTCTCAAAATTCCATTCTGCCCCCCCCCCCCCCCCTCCCCACCATCCCAGCAAAGCTACAGCAAAGGCATGCAGCTTCATACGTACAGTAGTGGTAGCCAGATTATGTCCTCAACTCGTGCGAAAAAAATTCGTCTTTCTACAATCTTAACTCACGCACCTGCGGGCATGCAACGTCAACTTAAGATTAAAATAATGCTAATCTAGATAAAATTACATGACAGTGAAATTAATGGTATCCCAGTTGTGAACACTAGGCTGCAGGGTGAGTAGAACAAGCTGTGTGTGTAAAAAGTTCAACCTATACTTTGTGTCTGTCAAATCTTGGTGAAGAGTACAGTGAATTTCATTCGCATAATTAGCCGTATCTAGAGAAGGTATCTTAAAAACGTGTACCACAATTTAAATGCAGCTATTATCACGATACGGTTGTCTCTACAACTGATCTAAAGCTCAGTGATATCGCCGCGTTCGCTATATGGTATCGGCATGATACGACGCCGTTGATCTGAAGTTTTATACCTGTGGGAATACGCCACATCGAACAAAAACACTTGCCAACTGTTTGGTCCAGTCGTTCTCTACCAGGAATTTCGTTTGGTTGCGTATTTCTGCGTTATGACGCTTTTTTGCCAATTTACAGAATTTTGGCAAATTGTGGCGTATTTCTATACAATTCCACAATTGCAAACAATTTTGTTTGTGTTACAGATTATCCGCGGTCTATGCTCTTTCGATTTCTAAAGAAATTTCGCCGCTAGTCCATCTGGCGACAAAGTCAATTTTCGACATTTCAAAACTGTAGAACCATTTCACAAATGCTTGTTGCCTTACGACCTATCAATTTCTGCATTCACATTCGTCAATAAATGACGTTCTATGTTTGTCAATTTGTGAAATTTTGACAAATAATTGCATATTTCTATGAAATTTCACATTTGAAAAAAATTTCTTTTGTGTTACAAATTGTCCACGGCCTATGCTCTTTCCATTTCTGAAGAAATTTCGCCGCTAGCTCATCAGGCGAAAAAGACGATTTTTGACATTTTTATATTTTAATTGTAAATATCTCCAAATTGCAATTTTTTAGAACTGAAAAAATATGTCACAAATTCTTATTGGCTTACGGCGTTTCAGTTTCTGCATTCACATTCATCAATAAATGACGTTCAATTTTTGTCAATTTATGAAATTTCGACAAACAATTGCGTATTTCTATCAAATTCCACATCGACAAAAAATTTCTTTCATGTTACAAATTATCAGCGGTCCGTGCTCTTTCCATTTCTGAAGAAATTTCGCGGCTAGCTCATCAGGTGAAAAAGCCGATTTTCGACATTTTTGAATTTTAATTGTGAATATCTCGAAATTGCAATTTTTTAAAGCTGAAAAACTATGTCACAAATTCTTATTGGCTTACGACGTTTCAGTTTCTGCATTTACATTCATCAATAAATGACGTTCAGTTTTTGTCAATTTATGAAATTTCGACAAACAATTGCGTATTTCTATCAAATTCCACATTGACAAAAATTTCTTTCGTGTTACAAATTATCAGCGGTCCGTGCTCTTTCCATTTCTGAAGAAATTTCGCGGCTAGCTCATTAGGTAAATAAGTCGATTTTCGACATTTTTGAATTTTAATTGTGAATATCTCGAAATTGCAATTTTTTAAAGCTGAAAAACTATGTCACAAATTCTTATTGGCTTACGACGTTTCAGTTTCTGCATTTACATTCATCAATAAATGACGTTCAGTTTTTGTCAATTTATGAAATTTCGACAAACAATTGCGTATTTCTATCAAATTCCACATTGACAAAAATTTCTTTCGTGTTACAAATTATCAGCGGTCCGTGCTCTTTCCATTTCTGAAGAAATTTCGCGGCTAGCTCATTAGGTAAATAAGTCGATTTTCGACATTTTTGAATTTTAATTGTGAATATCTCGAAAATGCGATACCAACAGAAACGGACATTGGATCCGTACTCAGCGACCTTGACTCTACTTGACCACATATGCCACATGCTTTACTTCGGTGCCACGGACACACGGACAGACAGACAGACAGACAGACAGACAGACAGACAGACAGACAGACAGACAGACAGACAGACAGACAGACAGACAGACAGACAGACAGACATTGTCATCCGTATATATATGTTACCGTGACTACCCGGATCCAGTGAAAACCCGGATATCCGGGTTTTCACTGGTCGACTTAGTGAAAACCCGGATATCCGGGTTTTCACTGACGGCTGAGTGAAAACCCGGATAATGTCAAATTATCCGGGTTTTCACTGAAAGTTTAGTGAAAACCCGGATATGCGAGATTTCGTGTGAGGGCCGTGAAAATCATGATGGCTGTGTTTTCACTAATCTTTTCGAAGAAATAGCGTAGAAATCAAGGCTTCTATAGTTTTCAACACTGCTGACGTAACAAGTGCTTTTTAACGGCAAATCGCGCTGTTTGTTGCGCGAAACAAGTGTCGTGGAGTGCGAAACGTGCGATCTTATGCAATACCTTGATCTTTGCCGAGCCGCCTCTTTCACAATGCCAGATGTTTGCGGCCAATTGGCACGTCTGGCTTCAACAGGCGGCTAAGTATACGGGGGATGTGCACTCCGCTTACAGTTTGTACGTGGCTGAAAGTTGTCGCAAACGCTAGCAGGGAAGGGGCACAGCCGGCCTAAGCAGGAGGTGAATTATATGGAGGAGTGTTCATTCCACTTACAGTTTACACTAAAACTCGGTCGGCGTCGCGCCTGGCGGGTCTCAGCTGAGGCTTAGCGCGACCACCAACTTCAGGGCGCGCTCCGCGCGCCCTGAAGTCGGTCACCGGTCGCGTTAAGCCTAAGCTTCGACCCGCCAGACTGCGACGCCGACTGACTCTTGTGGACTGTGGGCGCAGGGCGAGCCTAAGCATAGCCTGATTTGGAAGGAACCAAACGGCCTACAGGCAATGGAAATATAGTTCTAGCAGTGTTTTGCGCGATTTTGAGCATATCGGAGAATTATCCGGGTTTTCCCTAACCTGTCAGTGAAAACCCGGATATCCGGGTTTTCACTAACTCAACAGTGAATACCCGGATATCCGGGTTTTCACTAACCAACTCAGTGAAAACCCGGATATCCGAGTTTTCACTGAAGACGGGTTCTCCCGGTCACATATACACCTCGCCGCGCTGAGGCGCGGCGAAAAAAGAGAGGTTACTAACTTAGCAGCCGCCGTTCTCGAGCTCGACTCTTCATATTATTATCAGGCCCAATTAATTGAACAGGGCGCGCGGCAGGACGTTTCTGACAAAGCATTCAACTGTAGTCCGATCCCAGTGTCGCACCACAGTCACCTGGATGAGCAAAGCACCGTCCCATTGATGCAGCTGGCACCGGCTGCCATAACCAGTCAGACAACAAGCTTAGAGTAAAAACTGGGTACCCGATGATGGTTGATTGGCATTGTATAGTGTTTCGTCCATTTGAGGAGTGTATTCCATAGTGTGTCAGAATAGAAAGTTGAGCATTTCTTCGGGGAGTTTCGCCGCAGTTACCTCGAGTTTCGAAAGAAAGTTTGTGCCATTCTTGGGCAGTCGATGCCTATAAGGCGCATTGGTTGGATCAGGAATGTTCGCCGCAGGTTCGCTTTGGAATGAAGAGGGTCTAAATGGGACGACGCCCTTTTCTCTTGGGTCACAAATGCGGGCGGTTACGGTACCTTTGCTGTAGATTGCAGGAACGCACAGTGAACAGAATTGCCGCGTTTCGTCTTCGATTGAATAGGTGGCAAAAACATACGTTGCCGGACACATTCATGGAAAAATATTGCTAAGTTTTAGCCATTTGAAATTGCCAAAATCTGCCATGTTTGAAAAAACCTTGAAAATATCCCTAATTTCGTGAATTCTATAATCTAAAACTGCTGTCTAATTACTTGACATACTACGCCCGATTCATCCACGCAAAAATATTTGGAATTTTAAGTTGTTTGAAATTGTCGAAATTTGGCAATTTTGAGAAAAATCTTGAAAATATCCCTAAATTCGTTAATTATAAAATACAGAACTATTTGCTAAATTGTTGGCAGACTATGCCCGACACAACCATGCAAAGACATTTTGAAATTTAAGCTATTCGAAATTGTCGAAATTTAAAAATTTTAGCAATACCTTTGAAAATATACCAAATTTTGCTAATTAGAAAATCTGAAACTATTTGCTAAATACTTGCCTGACTATGCTCGATACATCCGTGCAAAGAAATTTTGAAATTTAAGCTGTTTGAATTTGTCGAAATTTGGGAATTTTGACAAAACCATTAAAAATAACCCTAATTTCGTTAATTATAAAACCTGAAACTACTTGATAAATACTTGGCAGACTATGCTCGACACATCCGTGAAAAGAAATTTTGAAATTTAAGCTGTTTGAAATTGTCGAAATTTGGGAATGTTGACAAAAACCTTGAAAATATCCCTAATTTCGTGAATTCCAAAATCCGAAACTATATCACAAATTCATCGCGTGGTATGCCCTTTCCATTTCAGCAAACACTTTGCCGATACGACTTGTAAATAAAAGTGTCATTTTTAATATTTTCATATTTTAATTGTAAATATCTCGAAATAGCGAAATTAGCAACAGAAACGGACAACGGCACGTTACTCAGCGCATTCGACTCCATCGGGTGGCACTAACCGTCACGTCTAGTTGTTTGACACAGAAACACAGACAGACAGACAGACAGACAGACAGAGGAACGAACAGACAATAGCGTCCGTATATATGAGACGTTCTCCCGAAAAGTGTAGTAAACGTGGCCAGGGGGGGGGGGGGGGTCAGCATTCGGACCGGCCACTAGTTCGGCTGGATAGGCAGTTCAGTTTGTATGATAGCGCAAGCGATCCGGCGGCTCAACTCCCCCTCCAGCAAAAGTTGTGACCAGTTTTGAAAACCCTACGTTTTTCGCGCGCGCGCAAAAATTGATCTTTAACGGCAAATAACTCACGATTGTAAGCGTTCTGAAATGTGAAACTTTGCAGCTTTAGACTTGGTATGACCCCCTACACGCTGTAAAAAATTTGCTTCTACAGGGTGGTTCTGGCGGCTGCAGCGAAAGGGCGAAAATTTTCAACTTTGGAGGCTTGGCGCACGCGTCGGGAAAAGCGGATCGATCTGAAACCTATTCTAGGTTGTAGAGCGATCAATTCTGCGTCGAATAAGCAAATAAAAGTGCGTCCCCCATACAGCGAAATTTCGAGAAAATTGCAAATTTCGGAAATTGGCGCATAAATTTGTCCAGCTTATCCTCAATAACTCGATAACGGAATGCGGATTCAATGTTCGGTTGCGCTAATTTATGCGCGCTAACATTCCTCATAATTAATGTCTGTACAACGCGCTTCGAATTCTGCACGAATTTCCAGAAATTTCCACATTTCCACGAATTTGTGGAAAATCGCACATTTGAGTGAGTGCTGCGCGCTAATCCAAAAGCACGCGGTCATTTCGACCAGCCTCGTTAGTTCACCTCAATAGGAGCCATCTTTTACAGGCAACAGCTTCTGGCCAATCGACGCCGTTCGCGCTCGGCTAATGTGAGCCATCGGACTTTGCCACTGAAATCGTCCCCAAAGTTAGGCAAAGTCCGATGGCTCACATTAGCCGAGCGCGAACGACGTCGATTGGCCAGAAGCTGTTGCCTGCAAAAGATGGCTCCTATTGAGGTGAACTAACGAGGCTGGTCGAAATGACCGCGTGCTTTTGGATTAGCGCGCAGCACTCACTCAAATGTGCGACATTCCACAAATTCGTGGAAATGTGGAAATTTCTGGAAATCCGTGCAGAATTCGAAGCGCGTTGTGCAGACCTTAATTATGAGGAATGTTAGCGCGCATAAATTGGCGGCAACCGAACATTGAATCCGCGTTCCGTTATCGAGTTATTGAGGATAAGCTGGAAAAATTAATGCGCCGATTTCCGAAATTTGCAATTTTCTCGAAATTTCGCTATATGGGGGACGCACTTTTTATTTACTTATTCGACGCAGAATTGATCGCTCTACAACCTGGAATAGGTTTCAGATCGATCCGCTTATCCCGACGCGTGCGCCAAGCCTCCAAAGTTGAAAATTTTCGCCCTTTCGCTGCAGCCGCCAGAACCACCCTGTAGAAGCAAATTTTTTACAGCGTGTAGGGGGTCATACCAAGTCTAAAGCTGCAAAGTTTCACATTTCAGAACGCTTACAATCGTGAGTTATTTGCCGTTAAAGATCAATTTTTGCGCGCGCGCGAAAAACGTAGGGTTTTCAAAACTGGTCACAACTTTTGCTGGAGGGGGAGTTGAGCCGCCGGATCGCTTGCGCTATCATACAAACTGAACTGCCTATCCAGCCGAACTAGTGGCCGGTCCGAATGCTGACCCCCCCTGGCCACGTTTGCTACACTTTTCGGGAGAACGTCTCATATGTTGCATGCCATGGCCGTCTTCAGGCCATCGCCGTCTAGACGGCGTTGGCCTGATGCGTCAGGCCATGGCCGTCTTCCGCTCGAAAAGACGGCCATGGCCTGATGGACCAGGCCGTAGCCATCTTTAAGAGTGTCAGCTGTTGCAAGCGCTTGCAAGGAAGGGGCACAGTAGGCCTAAGCAGGAGGTGAAGTAGATGGAGGAGTGTTTATTCCACTTGCAGTTTGCACTAAAACTCGGCCGGCGTCGCGCCTGGCGGGTCTCAACTGAGGCTTAGCGCGACCACCAACTTCAGGGCGCGCTCCGCGCGCCCTGAAGTCAGTCACCGGTCGCGTTAAGCCTAAGCTTCGACCCGCCAGACTGCGACGCCGACTGACTCTTGTGCATTGTGGGCGCAGGGCGAGCCTAAGCATAGCCTAAACTGAAAGGAATACACTACATTGTATGTCGGAAACAAACAGAGAAAGGAAAAGACGGCCATGGCCTGACGCAGCAGGCCGTGGCCGTCTAGACGGCTGTGGCCTGACGCATCAGGCCACGGCCGTCTTCTGCTCGAAAAGACGGCCACGGCCTGATCGACCAGGCCAAAGCCGTCTAGACGGCGATGGCCTGAAGACGGCCATGGCCTGTGACATATATACTCGCCGCCCTGGGGGGCGGCGAAACAAGCTGTGTGTGTAAAAAGTTCAACCTATACCTTGTGTCCGTCAAATATTGGTGGACAGTATAGCGAACTTTGTACACATCGTTAGCCGCATTTGGAGAAAGTGTCTTGAGAACGTGTACCTTAATCTCAGTGCAGCTATCCCCCACGATACGCTTATCTGTACAGCTGATCTAATGATCAGTGATATCGCCGCGTTCGCTATATGTTATCGGCATGATACGACGCCGTTTGTCTGGTGTTTCCTACCGGTGTGAGAACGTCACATCCAACAAAAAACTGCGGAAAAGTTTGGGTGCTGTCGTTCTTTATCAGGAATTCCTCTTGGCCTACGCCCTTTCTATTCTACGTTCGCATTCATCAATCAACAAAAGTTTTGGCAATTTACGAAATATTCACATTTCCGTCAAATTTAGTACTTGCAAAAATATTCTGTTGTGTTACAAATTATCCGCTGTCTATGCCCTTTCCCTTTCTGAAGAAATTTTGCCGCTAGCCCATCAGATGAAATGTCGATTTTGACATTTTTCAAAATATTTAATTCTAAATTTCTCAAAATTGCAATTTATTGAAGCTGTAAAACTGTGTCACAAATTCCTGTTGGCACATGGCCTTACCATTTCTGCATTCACATTCGTCAATAAATGACTTTCCATTTATGTCATTTTATGGATTTCGGACAAATGTTCGCGTATTTCTGTCAAATTTCACATTTGCAAAAATATTCTGTTGTGTTACAAATTATCCGCTGCCTATGCCCTTTCCATTTCTGAAGAAATTTTGCCGCTAGCCCATCAGACGAAAATGTCGATTTTGAATTTTTTTGTTTTTAATTCTAAATATCTCGAAATTGCGATTTATTAAAACTGCAAAACTATGTCAAATATTCTTGATGACATACGGCCTTACCATTTCTGCATTCACATTCGTCAACAAATGACGTTCTATTTTTGTCAATTTATCAAATTTTGACAAACAATTGTCTATTTCTATTAAATTCCACATTTGCAAAAAATTTCTTTTGTGTTACAAATCATCCGCGGTCTATGCTCTTTCCATTTCTGAAGAAATTTCGTCGCTAGCTCATCGGGTGAAAAAGTCGATTTTTGACATTTTTGAATTTCAATTGTGAATATCTCGAAAATGCGAAATTAGCAACAGAAACGGACATCAGATCCATACTCAGCGACCTCGACTCTACTTGACCACATATGCCACATATCTTACTTCGGTGCCACGGACACACACACAGACACACACACACACACACACAGACATTGTCATCCGTATATATACACCTCGCCGCGCTGAGGCGCGGCGAAAAAACTGTTAATGGGCGTGAGACGCCCCCAGCGGCAGATTTGGCTGACCGCCAGACCGCATTGCTTGAATCGGACTGCATACCAGTCCCTGTAATCGTTAACAGGACTGGTGTGCAGTCCCAGTAATGTTACCGCGATTGGTAATCCCAGTAACTCGGCGGGATCGGCACTTGTTGTAGCGAGGGAACCAAGGGATTAGGGGTCTCAAACTTTCTACCCACTCTGTATATGATTTGCTGTGTTGCATACAGCGTGTTTTGGATGGGCTGGAATAATATGTACCGACAGGTCCTCGGCACATTGCAGAACTGGCTTGGAGGCAGCGTGGGCGATCGTCAGGCTCAGGATAATTGCGGAGCGATCCTCGCCGAGCCGCCCCAAAGATACAAAGTAGTATACAACGGTTAACTACCCCTCCTACCAAATTAACATAAAATTAACAATTCTAATTAAGGAAAAAATGGCAGATGTTCATTATTTATGCACAAATTTTGACAGTTGTGGGGATCATCAATCAACTGTGGGTAAAGACGCAACACGCTACGAGGCGACGCGCGCCTAGTATATATAGCGTCCCCCTCCTCCCTCTAGGCAGGCAGGCAGGGTGGGTGGCCGCTGGCCAATCAGCGCGCGCGGCAGCTGCTGTGTGTAGCGTAGGCGCCAGCATGCCTGTAGTGCCATCCTCCCTCTCTCCTTCCTCCCTTTCTCCCTTGGCAGTCAAAGTGGAACGGGAACCGAGGGGCTACAGGTTCACAGGTATTTTGGGCTCCATCGGCAGGGACTCCTGCACGATTAGCGGAAGGGAGCCAAACGTCCGGCCGGCACGCTCCGCGTGAGGCCGGACGTGCATATCCCTTCAGAGTCGTCGTTGTCGTAGCCGCCGCCGCCCCCCTGCAAACATTGCGACGACGACGACAGCGAAAGGGCCAAACTGGAAGAATGAGAATGAGGCGAGCGGGGCGAGCGGAGCGGCGAAGGGGCGACGACGACGACGACGAGGAGACAGTGGCGGTTCATGGGCTTAGCCTTGCCTCTCTATGCGTTGGCCTATGCGCCTTATCGCGTAGTAGAAGTGGGCGCCGCGCGCCAGCGTCCACCCTCTCTCTCTATAAGGCGGCGGAGAGGGAAAGAGAAAGAGAGGGAGTGGGGCCCCCCTTCCCCCCCCCCCCCCCACTCGCATTCGAATATTCAAACGCGGGCGGCGGGGAAAGGGGGGGGGGGGCTTCTCTCGCGCGCGCGCGCGACGACGCAACACTGACGAACATCATGTACTAATGATGAGCCGAGAGGGAGGGAGGGAGCGGCGTCCGCCGCCCAATGGAAGACAGACATCTCGTTAGAATGGGGGGGGGGGGCGGGGGATCGAGAGAGAGAGAAGGGGCCGAGTCGGAGTGCGTGCCATGCACGCTTCATTGTCACCGCACCACTCGCACAACAAACAGAGGCGACCGCCAAATTCTCTCAATCGGTGGGCGGGCGAGCGATCAACAACAGGCAATCACTGCTGCCATCGCTCCAGCTTCCTTCGCTTCTTCCCGGCGCCGCCGCCGCGGAAGATGACCTTGGCCTCTTCTCGGCCCACGAGCGGCGATCGCTTGAGGAGGGAGAGATAGGCGCCGCAGGTGGTCCGCTCAGAGCCGTCGTCCAGCCGAGTGGCCGAGCCTGCAACACGCACGTACGCACATACGCACGCACGCACGCACAACGGTCGCGCATCGATGCCATTGGTGCGCGCGGGGCGCACTGTAGTCCACTGTAACACACTAGCGTACTCCAATGACCGCCCCCCCCCCCCCTTTCAAACTCAAATAACTATCCCCCCCCCCACATACTGTACATAGTGTACTGTCCTAGAGAAACAACAGAGAAGCAACGAACCGAGCAGAGTGCTCACAAAGGCTTCTTCTACCAGGCGGGCGACGACGGAGATGGGCAGTGTCTGCAGGGAGCGTCTGAGCAGCAGGCGGACGTCCCTGTCCATCTCGTGGTCGAGCTTTCTTGCTAGGTAACTCACTTGGCCGTCGAGTGAAAGCTGGCACAAAGCGAAAGCCACCCCGGCAGCCATCCTGCAGCCTGACTGGCAAGCATACTTTTGCGCCACGCTGCACAATGAAAGGTACTACCAATGTACGTAGGTACATAGACTGTGGTTGCAGCGACCCGTCGTAGTAAAGCAGGACAACTCTCTCAGCAACGCGCTTTATTTGACCGAAGGAAAGGAAACAGAGTTGAAACTCGTGTGAGTTAGCGGAGGGCGAAACCAAGGTGGAAATGGTACTACTGTTTGTCAGAGGCTTTCACAATTCACACAGCCATGCAGGCGCGTAGCTGTTCACTCTTCCTCCAAGTTCCAACATCTAAAAGCACAGCCCCGGCTAGGACGCATCCGTTGGTGACGTTGCGACGAATCACCAGTGAGCCCGTCGCGGCACGACACCAGAAGGGGCTGGTTACACGCTTGCACAGGGCGTCGATCTCTTTGGAGGAGAGGCGGAGGTCGCAGCTGTACTGTCGAGGGCCGTTGACTTCGTGCAGCAGGTGGCGCGCTTCCTCGCGACTTGGATGGCGGAGTGTCTCGTGATATTCGTATTGAAGGGGCGCAGGCGCACTAGCAGTGGGACAGGTGGGCGGAATCGAAGAGGAGGACTCCAGACGACATGGAGGGCACTGGCTGCTGCAGTTGGGCTGAGAAGACTCGACGTTGTCTGGGCACTCTTGGCGGCTGTTGCCGCTGACGCAGAGGGCGCACAGTCCTGTCATCTGGGCCGGTGGAACTCCACTGCTGGCCCACCAGTAGACCAGCAGAAAGGCGAGCGCCAGCAGCAGGGCTCTTAGAATCTTCGATTTGACAGACTCTAGCAGAGCGTCGGCCACACCTTTGACCAAACCGTTGACAACTCTTGACAGGAGACTTCCATTTCCT
>JASAMZ010012730.1:0-10331 GCA_030248115.1 Linhomoeus sp. GSCO2_2 | reverse complement strand
AAGACTAGCGGCCTGGGCGCGCGCCTTCGGCGCGCGCGGAGAAAAGCCCTGCGCGGGCTCGCTTCGCTCGCCCGCTCCAGGCTTTTCGTCTTGCTCGGCGCTGCGCGCCTCGGGGGACAGCCGCCGCCTAACCTCTCATTTGCTTCACTGTGTAAGGATATCTGCTTGGTTCGATTCCCACGCTTGAAAGAAACTTTTGCTGATGGAAAGTTATCATTTGCGGTTTTTTTCCGCAGCGTGCCAAACTCTGTGAAGTTGCACACCGCCGACCCTATTCACGCTGTCATATTGCCTTCCATGCATTACCTTCCATGCGGCCTCCACTGTCTTATAGCGAAATTCAAGAATTTGAATTTTCTCGCTTACAGTATGCCTACGCGCGGCGTGCTTGGGCGTGTGAAATTCCACATTGCCTACCCTACCCAACTGGCATACCAACCGCTTCGCCTGCCTTTCCAAGCGCGCTCCACGGTCGTCTCGGAAGTTCAAAAATTTGAATTTTCTCGCCTACAGTACCTTTTCCGCGTAACGGACCAGTTTCGGCAAAATCAGTGGGCCCGCCCCAGGGTAGCGCCCCATAGGCCGCCAGGGTATATTGGCCCAGTCGGGCGGGCTGATTAGGGCAAACAAACAATACGTAACTGAACCAAGGTCACATAGCATACGTATTGCTCAGTAGAGCATATCTGTACTTGGTTCACTGAAACGACTCTGGAGAATTTTTGTCAGGCGTAGGTACATAGCACAGTTGAGTACGCAATTGAGATGACTGTCTGGAAGATTTGTGTCACTATAACCACAGCGCAGACGTTGGCACCAGGGGAGCATGTAACTGAGACGACTCTTTAGAATTGTGTTGCACACCCTTTCGTTTAAGAAGATTGATGATTACACGTCTTCTCAACCGATCGAAGTACTTCACTCATGATCTGCCTGTGTTTGTGTGTTGTTGTTGTTGTTGTTGTACAGTATCGTTCTGTGTGCATGTATCGATTTCATTCCTGGGTGTGTGCACGATAACGTTCTGTGTGTGCTGTTGTACTGTAACGCTCTCCTTTGTACATTCGTGTGGTTTTGAACAAATTTAAGTCTGAATTTGAAATTTTGAGAATTTTTTTGGAGTACACGCACAAATACAGTTAGTACTCACCAAATGGGGCCTCGACCTGCGTGTATAGAACTATGTATAGAACAAACGACGATAAACAGAGTGAGCAAAAACCTGTACAGCTCTACAAATGCAGTTACTGTTACCATTGATGACGACTCGAATACCATTCACACTCACTCCACGGTCAGTCACTCCAACGTTAAACGAGAAAAGCGCGTCAACTACGATACGAGGCTCGGAATTAGAACTAGTGGGGCGAACGTACTGTACAATACTATACTCTACGGCGTCAAGAACCAAGTACAAGGCGTCGTCGAGGTCCCCGCGAAACATGGAATCCTGACTACTACTACTACTACGAGATTTGGAGCGTCTGTACTTGGAGGAGCAAATGTGGGCCTTGTCGATGTGGGCGTAGCTGTGGAAGTGGAAGGCGGGGGAGGAACCATTGAAGAAGGCGAGGTGTCTGCAACGATTGGGAAAGTGTAGAACATGACATGATGCAATGTATTAGAACCACAGTTCGCACAATGCGTAAGGGCACAGGACAGGCTACAGCAACCCTCAAAAGCGCAAATTTCGGTTGCAGTAGTCTCTGATCTAAAACCAAAAGTTAGAGCAAGAACCATAGCTTGATTTCACACCAATTTGAAAGTGAATGTAAAAGTTCAATAACTGCAAATGTACCAACCTGTACTTGGGAGGGGGCTTGAAAGACGAAATGGGCTGGTAACTGGTGGAGGGGGATGAAGGGGTGGCGTTGGAGCAGGAGAGCAGGGACAGACAGGGGCACAGGGTATTCCTGCAACACAGAAACGTTGATCACAGTACACACTTACTCATACACTCACTCGCTCACCCACTTCCTCACTCACTCACACACTCACAATCCCACTGACTCGCTGATTCACTCAGTCAGTTGCTCGCTCACTCAATGAGCCACTCACTCGCTTACCCACTCACTCACGCACACACTCACAATCCCACTCACTCGCTCACTCAGTGAGCCACTCACCAGCTTACTCACTGCACCACTCAAGCAACTGCTAATAAGTAATTTCACTTACTGAGGGGGCATCTTTGATGAAGTCTTGAAGGCACAGGTAACAGCAGAAAGGAACTTGAGTAAGGATTCTGGACTTGAGGCACTTGAACTGAAAACATTGTAGTTTCTTCACGATCACGTACAGTATCGATTATTCGCTCACTAGCACACTCACGCATATGTAGCTGTGAGCGCGCACTCATACCTAACTGCGCTGCGCACGCGCTAGCTCAACTCGCAAGGAGGAGCGCAGCCTTTCTTACGATAGAGTCTAAGATAATGAATGACGATACGTTCTTACCCGCTCGACTTGTGCTTCTTTGTGGTGGAGTTGTGGTGGGCCCATCGCCCCTCCTGCACCCCGTGGAGTCGGCGGCGTGGTCTCCTCCGTCCTAGGCTCACGTCACTTCGAACCTTCTCATGGGTGGGGCCGTCCAGGAGGTCAAGCCACTGCGCCATCTGATATGGGATCACAGTCTCTCCTCCTTTTCGGTTCCTCCCCCTCTCCTCGCATGCAAGGGATGCTTCTTCAGACAGATGGAGAGGCAGACGGCAAAAGGTTTACAACCTCGAGCCCACAGCATCGAATTCCTGCTGGCCGCCGACCTCATGCAGTACAGCGCCGATGCCACGTTGAACGCCGTTCTGGCCAACCTCTTCGTCTGCACTCCATTTCGGTGACTGGATCTCCTCACGATGTACGCACATCGAAAGCGATAGGGCTTCCAATGCTGCCCACCGAAATACTGTATCGAGTGTTCCTCTAGACCGCTGACATTTGTCCTCCTACATGTCTGTGCTATTGTACAGAACCGTCCGGAAATTACCCCAAAAAGTAAGTACGCGGTTGTGTACTAAGTACGCGTACAATGCAAATGCATATGCAGTGTTATCAAAACTGAAGCGTTTTGGCTGAAATATGCCATGGCAAGCGGCAGAATGGTGTCGCGAATCCATAATCAAGCCTTTAGCATGTCAAACTGCAGGTTGAATCATTTCGCATTATGTGAATTTGCATAGATAACGCACGTACGCGTATTTAGTACGCAAAACGCGTACTTCGTACGCATGTAGGGTAATTTCCGGACGGGACTGTAACTAACGTTTTCTCTTGTACATTTTGCGTATTTTGAAGAAATTGACTCTAACACAAGTCCTGGGCTTGGGATTATTAGAATTTTTTGCGATTATTCAATTCATACAGTTAGTACAGATACAAGCGGACCTGCGCGCAAAGAACAATCAACGATAAACAGAGCGAGAATATGTTGAGGTATGAGGTGAAAAGCTGTAGAAATGAGTCGTTCCTGAGCATTCTTCATTGATCGCATTATGTGAATAAGCACTAGCGACTTCGTTCGTCGTCGTCTGCCCAATTACGATGACTTAATTTGATCGCGGTGCAAATTCGATTCAACCAATCGATCGATCAACCAGTGATAAATAGAACTCAGTTAGCTGAATTTCGGACCGTTATTTGGGAAATCGGAGGCTGGGTCTGGTCTGGTAAACTTAACGAACTCGAATCGAAATATTCGATTCGATGAACAGTCCAACAATGCTCACGATCAGATATAAGATCAGCCTTATTAAGTAGGTAATTCGCAGTGTCACTGAGAATTCCAAGTGTCCGATTCAGCCTCGCTGAGATCGACCGCGTGTACCTACATACTTGATTTATTGCTGGAAGCTGTCGTATCAGCAGTTTGAAACTCTGCAGAGTCGAATGGAAGAAGTTTCGATTCGTCGTAACTAACGTAAGTCCCAATCACACACATAAATATTACAACTTCATACCCACTTCTTCGCCAGGCTAATCGTTGCTACGGAAAAGCCGCCCTTCGGCCACGGGAGCTTGGGCGCTGGCACTCGAAGTCAACGAAACGGTGGCTTCCAATTTGCCACCATACCCCACTACCGGGTAGCCAAAAGTCCAGCCACCCCCCCCCCCCCCCATCCCAACAATTCAGCAGAGGCGCGTTCACGCTAAAGAGGGACATTCACAAGGTGGGAATGGGAAGGAATGAGCGGAGGATAAAAGTCGACCTATGTATATTCCCCACCCCAACTTCTGTTGTAGAGGCAGTCGAGGACGGAATTTACATGCATGTTCAACCTAGGTACAAAGTTTCGCCGGTTTCCATTTCCGAAAGGACGATGTTTCCGCTTTGGTCCATCACTCACTCTCTCTCGACTCCCAAATTTCGGCCATTTCTGAAATGCATCCTCTTTAGTTCAAAGCAGTTGAAGTCAAGACTTGCTGACGTCCACTTAGCTTGTGTTACTGGCGATCGTCTAGAGAGGTCACCGTTGGCACGTAAGGCTCTGAGAGAAGAAGGCATTCTAAATACACTCGGGACATTTCCAACTCACCTCGCCGAAGACGACCATTCTGGCAGGGTCGAATCTGACGCTGCTTTCCACCATTGTGGCCAGGTCGCAAAATTCCTGGTCATCTCCATCGGCCGCGGATAGAGCTTCCTGAATGGAGCCCATCAGGGCTCCCTGTTGGCTCGCGTCCTCAAGCTTGAAGACCTGCTGTCCTCTCGCGTTAACCCCTTCGGAGCCGCCTTCTATTTTGTTGGTATCGGAACCGGTTTGGACTTCCGATACCAAGGCTAAAACGGGCGGTCACCGCCAGTGACCGCCTGTTTTAGCCTTGGTATCGGAACGAAAAACTGCTCTCTTACCAAAACCGTTGGTATCGTATCTTTTTGAGATACGATACCAAGATTGAGGGACAGTTGTGATACCGAGTGGCCCGAAAAGTTGGCATACCAAGAACGGCTAGTAGCCGAAGTGGTTTGGTATGCCAAGGGCGTAGTAGTCTTGGTATGTAAACGTGGTCACCGGGCCATGTTGTGTGCTGAAGAGTTAAGATTGCTCTCTTCTTGGTATCGTAACATATTACAAGATCAACCCTGACATGGTATCGGATCAAAAAGTTGACATACCAATCTTACAGCTGCACACATCTCCATCTGGCGAAATGACATGACACACGTCAAGTTCTTGGTATCACACCCATTTGTACTTACGATACCAACTTGGAGGGGTATCAATCGCTAATCTTGGTATCAACCGCCCGCGATACCAAAATTAACTTACGATACGGCCTAATCTTGGTATTGGTCACCCAACGACATTGATGTACAAGGCGGCTCCGAAGGGGTTAAGGAAGTTCCCGAACTTGTCGTCCTAGGCAACACAGTAACGTCTATGTAGCTGCTACTCCGGCTTAGGGTATTGGCTTCAGGAAGCCTGCTGTTAGGCAGGCGAAGCGTCGCCGTAAACCATCCTAACCAGTGCCCGCAGCCATGAATCCCGATATTGTGCGACGTTGTCCGATATTATCCCGCCCCTTCACCTACTGGCTGGCCCTCCTTTCCTTTCCATCCCGCGGACTGCCCCATCGCCCACTCTCCCTTCGACCTCTCGCCTCTCGTTCTGTCGGACACGTCGCCAGCGTCGCCTCGTCGAGCTGTAGTTTGTGTATGTTTGGTGGAGCTTGAAGCTTGGGAAAATTTGACTAAGATAGCAAAATTATTACCTTGATGATTAAATTGTAAGTGTGGCATTTGAATTTGCTCTCCACAATTGAGCATGTGATACTCACAATCACAAAATGCCGCTTTGGCAGCGGATTGCGTATGTACCTCAGGTAGAATTCGTAGATATTCCGATGGTAAAGGAAAAACCAAATTGGTTCAAAAGTGTTGTCCCAGCCACTAAGCCACCCAAGTTTCTGAGAAACCAAACCTTCTGAGCTGTGCTGCCCTCAAGTGGTACCAGACTTCCACTGTCTCAGCTATGGAGTGCTGTCAACAAATTCTTGACCCCCATAGCTAAAATTTCTGAGCCAAGTTTCTCCCACTCGCTCGCTACAAACGGCATCTCTAACAAACATGCGTCTGTAGATGAACGCGAGCCCGCGGCTACAATCTCTCGCGTTCCGCTAAGAGACTGTCAACTGATAAGCTAGAGCACGCGCTCTGACTAACCGCGCCCCACAGCTCTTCTACCCTAGCAAACAAGGTAATCCTTTCAAGCGTGCGTCGGCTAACCCCCAGTTTCGCTAAGAAACTGCGAGCGTGCTCTGCCCCTTGTTCGTCTGGGAGTCAAACAGAAGTCGAACGGAAGTCGAGACCTTCGATGCACACTGCGCATAGCTGAAACCTATCGAATAATAGACCCGATGATGGTTGATTGGCATCGCATAGTGTTTCGGGCATTTGAGGAGTATATTCCATAGTGTGTCAGAATAGAAAATTGAGCATTTCTTCGTGGAGTTTCGCCGCAGTTACCTCGAGTTTCCAAAGAAAGTTTGTGTCATACTTGGGCAATCGATGCCTGTAAGACGCATTGGTGGGTACTGATCCATAAATGAATCAGGAATGTTCGCCGCAGGTTCACTTTGGAATGAAGAGGGTCTAAATGGGACGACGCCCTTTTCTTTTGGGTCACAAACGCGGACGGCTATGGTACCGTTGCTGTAGATTGCAGAACCGCACAGTAATCACAATTGCCACATTCAGTTTTAGTTCGAATATGGCAAAAACAAACGTTGCCGGACACATCCATAGAAAAACCTTGCTAAATACTAGCCATTTGAAAATGTCGAAATTTGCCATATTAGACAAAACCTTAAAAATATCCTTAATTTCTTGAATTCTAAAATCTGAAACTACTTGCTAAATACTTGGCAAACTATGCGCGGTACATCGGTGCAAAGAAGTTTTGAAATTTAAGCGGTTTGAAATTGTCGAAATTTGGGAATTTTGACAAAACCCTAGAAAATATCCCTAATTTCGTTAATTATAATCTCTGAAACTATTTCCTAAATACTTGGCAGACTATGCTCGATACATCGGTGCAAAGAAGTTTTGAAATTTATGCCGTTTGAAATTGTCGAAATGTGGGAATTTTTACAAAACACTTGAAAATATCACTAAATTTCGTTAGTTATAACATTTGAAACAATTTGCTAAATACTTGGCAGACTATGCTCGATACATCGGTGCAAAGAAGTTTTGAAATTTATGCCGTTTGAAATTGTTGAAATTTGGGAATTTTTACAAAACACTTGAAAATGTCCCTAATTTCGTTAATTATAAAATCTGAAACTATTTGCTAAATACTTGGCAGACTATGCTCGATACATCGGTGCAAAGAAGTTTTGAAATTTGAGCCGTTTGAAATTGTTGAAATTTGTGAATTTTGACAAAACCCTTGAAAATATCCCTAATTTCGTTAATTATAATCTCTGAAACTATTTGCCAACTACTTGGCAGACTATGCTCGATACATCGGTGCAAAGAAGTTTTGAAATTTATGCAGTTTGAAATTGTCAAAATTTGGGAGTTTTGACAAAACCCTTGAATATATCAATAATTTCGTGAATTCTAAAATCCGAAACTATGTCACAAATTCATCGCGTCTTATGCCCTTTCCATTTCAGCAAAAACTTTGCCGATACGACTTGCCAATAGAAGTGTCATTTTTGACATTTTCATATTTTAATTGTAAATATCTCGAAATAGGGAAATTAGCAACAGAAACGGACAACGGCACGTTACTCAGCGCATTCGACTCCATCGGGTGGCACTAACCGTCATGTCTAGTTGTTCCGGACAGACACACACACACACGGACACACACACACACACAAACGAACAGACAATAGCGTCCGTATATGTCACAGGCGATAGCCGTCTTCAGGCGATAGCCGTCTAGACGGCTGTCGCCTGGTCGATCAGGCCGCGGCCGTCTAGACGGCAATCGCCTGATGCGCCAGGCCGCGGCCGTCTAGACGGCTATCGCCTGATGCGTCAGGCGATGGCCGTCTTTTCTTTCTCTGTATTAGTCTCGGACACAGTATATTCCTTCTAGTTCAGGCTATGCTTAGGCTCGCCCTGCTCCCACAGTTCACAAGAGTCAGTCGGCGTCGCAGTCTGGCGGGTCGAAGCTTAGGCTTAACGCGACCGGTGACCGATTTCAGGGCGCGCGGAGCGCGCCCTGAAGTTGGTGGTCGCGCTAAGCCTCAGCTGAGACCCGCCAGGCGCGACGCCGGCCGAGTTTTAGTGCAAACTGTAAGTGGAATAAACACTCCTCCATTTACTTCACCTCCTGCTCAGGCCTGCTGTGCCCCTTCCCTGCTAGCGCTGGCGACAGCTTTCATTTCGAAGACGGCTGTTGACTGGTCCATCAGGCGATAGCCGTAGGGTACAAGTGGTGTTGCAGCCCACATTGCTCGTCAGTGACCAACCTGATAGTCGAAGCAGGACAGGTAGCTTCCATGAATGGGAGAACGCTGCAGAGCGACCTAGCTGATCTTGGCCACTGTGTTGCTACAGTAGGCCATTGTCTGACTCTTGGCTCAGTAGTCGTGTGGAATGGCACAGCTTTAGCTAGCAGAGCCTCCTGCCCTTTCCAGTCAAAGGGAGTTTACGACGCTCAGATTCTCGACAGCCTAGTCGTCATTGACAAGCTACAGGTAGCCTACAGTCTCGTTGAGGAGAAGCGGTTCCATCCCTGCCTTGGCGCTCACTTTGAGACTGAACAAGCTCCGGTATTAAAAAGTTGAGTTTGTATTCTGACTGACATTGCAAAGAGTTGCGTTCTTTCTGCAGAGAGTGCGAGAGTTCATCGCCCGCATGCTCCGCTTCATGAGCCCCTGCTTCGCAAGAGGGTATTGCATAGCAATATTGATTTCGCCCGCAATTTGGCTTTTGGAGCAAGAACATCCCTCTTTCAATCAACGCTTTTAGAAAAGTAACAAAAACTTGTAAAAGTTTTGGCAAACAATTGACAGAGCACAAAAGAGCGCACTACGAGCAATCAAACCGTGTCGCACTTCTGCATGTAGCAAAGAGCGATTTTTGCGTCAAAATCTCGAGAATGGCGTTTTCTGCGGTGCGTGTTTGCGTTATCAAAAAATTTGTTGCTGCCGCATAAAAGAGCACGCCGAAAGCTTTCACCTGATATGTCGATTGCGGCTCTATGACATAAGACGAGCGAGTTAGAGCCATTTTGTGCTTTTGCACTTTTGAGTTACTGTAACTCGCGAAATTCAAACTTTTGAGTTTCGACCAATTGGAGAACAAATAATCAGTGAGTCGGGAGCTATCCAAAAAGCTCGAGATCGTCTCTCTACGACGCAAGTTGAGCGCATTAGAACGATCTTAGCGTCAAAACCGCGAGAATGGCGTTTTCCGCGGTGCGTGTTTGCGTAATTGAGCAAACTTTTGTAGCCGCATGAAAGAACACGTCGAGAGCTTTCACCTGTCGTGTCGATTGCCACTCTACGACGTAAGACGAGCGAGTTAGAGCCGTTTTGTGCTTTTGCACCTTCGAGCTACTGTAACTCGCCAAATTCAAACTTTTGAGTTTCGACCAATAGGAGAACAAATAATCAGTGAGTCGGGAGCTATCCAAAAAGCTCAAGAACGTCTCTCTACGACGCAAGTTGAGCGCGTTAGGGCGATTTTACCGTCAAAATGGCGAAAATGGCGTTTTCCGCGGTGCGTGTTTGCGTAATTGAGCAAACTTTTGTAGCCGCATGAACGAACACGTCGAGAGCTTTCACCTGTCGTGTCGATTGCCACTCTACGACGTAAGACAAGCGAGTTAGAGCCGTTTTGTGCTTTTGCACCTTCGAGCTACTGTAACTCGCGAAATTCAAACTTTTGAGTTTCGACCAATAGGAGAACAAATAATCAGTGAGTCGGGAGCTATCCAAAAAGCTCAAGATCGTCTCTCTACGACGCAAGTTGAGCGCGTTAGGGCGATTTTACCGTCAAAATGGCGAAAATGGCGTTTTGCCGGTGCGTGTTTGCGTAATTGAGCAGACTTTTGCAGCCACATGAAAGAACACGTCGATAGCTTTCAGCTGACGCGTCGATTGCCGCTGTACGACGTAAGACGAGCGAGCTAGAACCGTTTTGCGTTTTGACCTTCTGGTTACTGTAGCGCGCGCAATTCAAACTTTTGAATTTCGAAACCTCTTAGCTGAATGATCAGTGAGTCGAGATCTATCAGTAGAGCCCAAGATCTCCGCTCTACGACTTTCCAACGCCGAGATCTGAGAGCGTTACGGACGGACGTACGTACGTACGTACGTACGCACGCACGCCGAGCTCTCCTAGGGTGTCGCCCGCCTGAGGGCGGGCGAAACAA
>JASAMZ010012728.1:67500-83892 GCA_030248115.1 Linhomoeus sp. GSCO2_2 | reverse complement strand
ACTCTTGCTGATCGTGATTCGTACATACTATTAGTGCTGACTTATCTACATCGCCAACTTCTCTACATGTGTGCTCCCTTGTCACAACTGTTCAAATACTTAAGACATGCTTTCTTAGTAGCTTTGAGCGTGTCTTTCCGCCTCGTTTCATCAGTAATGCTTACGTGATTAGTACACCGCCGCCGTTCTTGATATTTGTCTTGCTGGTATTCGTGAGCTCTTCTTAAATATCGCGTCTTCAAATTCAACGGAGTACCATGACAAATTAACACAACAGAATAACTTTTTCAACTCCCTAAGCTGACGCAGTGCAGGGTATAGGTAGTACAGTTGCATAGCGTTTCGTGTTTGTAGGTAGTACTTACGAGTTACAGCGCTATAGGTAGTCTTCCTTAGTCATCTATTTCAAAACAAATTTCTTTTCCTCAAAGAAATAATCCCGGGCGATTCCAATGTTGCCTTGCAACAACCGCTCGAAAATGAATGCGTCTTGCTAAAAAAACTAATCCCGGGCGATCCCAATGTTGCATTGCAACAACCGCTCGAAAAGGCGTCCGTCTTGCTAAAAAAATTAATCCCGGGCGATCCCAATGTTGCCTTGCAGCAGCCCCTCAGAAAGGAGTGTGTCACAAGTAGCGCATGAACAGTGGACGGCGGGCAAACGCGCATCATATCGGAAAGGCTTCTAACCACTTCACAAAACTTACCACTCTATCAATCTTCCACTCTAGAACACTCACAAACCACTCTCTATTAATAAAACAACTCAACTTTTTTAAAACAGCTTGTTGATACTCAATGCAAGTCTGGTTGGCTCGGGTAGAGCTGGCTACTATACAGGCTACGCGATCATAAAGAATGTATCGTCATCGCAAGATGTGCAATTTCACAGCAGCAGTTCTTACCAGGCATGCAAAACTCTAGCTCATGCAAATGCAGTCTGCCGAAACTTGAAACGTTTTGCAATGTAGAATACAATGACAGAAAGCTGCATTTCATGTAAAAGTGGCTAAAAGCAGAAAGAGGAATGTGTTCCTGATGTGAAGCACGTAAGAGTATTCAACGATATTCCTCTGGTGTAGCAAGCGCGGCGCGTCGTTGTGACCTCTGCGCAGTTTGTGTGGATAATTCTAGTCGAAAATGCTGTCTTTCAATCAATACTGGTACTATCATTTCTATTACAAATGGCTAGGCAGATAAGGTTGCGATATACTGCTTAAAACGCACATACTTTAATTGTTTTAAATCATTTAAATTTGAATTTAATACAGGACTGGACGGTCAGGAGCTTCATAAGCGCGGCTACACAAAGTTGGACGGAATGGACGGATCCGAAGGAATGTTGGCTGTCGCCAAGGAAAAGAAGATATTCAACAAAATCTATCAGGAGATTCTGCTGCCCGATCAGCTGCCCAAGACAATTCCCCACTACCACTACGACGCCGTCGTCAGCGTTGGTGAGTGGCTCATGAAATGTAGAGGAAACAGGATGCGGAATGCAGGTTGTATCTAGTATACAATTCAGTACTCTTGCTTGAACGATGAAAATATAGGCGATGCTGCGATTTAGCCACGGTTCTATCATGGCTTACGCTTTGCTTGGTTCTACTTCGATGCTGCGTTTCCGGTAACGTAACTTGTATACCGTCCTATTAGTGCAACTTGTGTGCAATATATATGCTTGCTTACTATAAATTGTAAACCAAATGTAATGAAACAGGTGAACTAACAGAATGTGCACAATAGAATCAAATAAAGAAATAGATTCCGTAAGCTACTTCGATGGACTACGTTAACAAACACTGAAAAGAATGGCCAGAATCTGCAACTGCACAGCAAAGCAAAACCACGCACAGGCTACACTACAACCATTCACTTCTTCAACAGAGAGCAATGCACATGGGAAGACCGGACGTTGCACCAATGCACAACCAGTACAAGTGAGGCGTTTAAAGAAGAAAACTACATTACAGGCATTTTCGGCATGACGTCACTGAACGAGCACCACTTTGAGGCCATCATCGCGCCCATTAAAGTGGGAGGAAAGCTGGTATTGGGTGTGCGAGACAACTTCCTCCACCCGATCCCCAAAGGGCTGTTCGACGCCGACACCGACTATCCGTACGATCTGGAGAAGAGGATGGAAAGTCTGGAGAAGTCCGGAAAACTCCGGAGAATCCACAGGGAGGTTAGGCAGGACTACGCGCACGACGGACAGACAGGAGTGTTCTTTGTCTTCGAGGTTCTGAAGTAACTTTGGATGTGTTAGAAATGCGAGAGGATTACAAGGAATGCTTGGGACTCATAGTAGTGCGTCGAGATGATGCTTATGACCCAACTTAGGCTTAGGGCCGAACTTAAGTCTCCATTCAGATATAGGCTTCTGTTTGACGCTGATGCCTAACAGATGTAGCACCTTTGTTGCGTTGCTCTGTTGCTGCGTCGTCCGCTTTGTCCGTTCTCCGTTGTTATGTAAGCTGCTCTTTTGCGATGCAGTTGACAGTCCTGTTGGAACATTGGGAGAGGGATGGAGCGGCTATTGCCTGTATACCGGCCAAGACAATCCGGTTTTCACAGTGCGCCCTGACGACAACCGGCGGGTTGCGAATTGCCTGCGTAATGTGCTGCGCAAGCGCAATGCACACTTCGCGCGATCCAAAGGCGAACAAACGTTCCCATCCTCCTAGTGTTTGTCTTTCGCATTGGAAGCGAGAGTGCAGCGCCAATTCCCCAATGCAAGATGGCGATCGCTTTGGACCACGAATACAAACTTCGCATTAAGGAAGGTAGGTTGAAGTCGGCTGTATACTTATGACAGGTTAGGAGAATTGATAGAAAGTTTGTTGTGTAAAGCTAACAATTGGCTTCGACTGCCACAAAGGATCGGTTGCGCAGATGAAATTAAGCCACTTAGCTGCAGAGAGTGCGTGGTTAGGGCAAAACCGCAGGATTACACAACTGTAATAGACATATCAGAATTAGTTCTAAAACACTGGCTGCCATCAAGCAAAAGCTGTACAGTATCAGGCACAAGCCATCGAACCACGCGAAAGTATCCAATTTTGCGTTTCGAGCTCGTATTTCCTCACAAATGGCTCTACGGCGCTGAAAATCGACGTCAGATGTCCCAAGACACTGAGCTTTGTTCCTCCATCCAATTCTCAAAAAGTTGTCGTCCAAAACTTTAGCCGCCAAGGACCCCACGAAAATTGTGGGCATTTACGACGGATTGGCTTCCGCCTACGAAGAGCACCTCAACGTCCAGAAGTATCGCGGCCCACAACTCTTGGCTGAAGTGGTCGACAGGTTCATTCCAAGGGACGCCAGTATACTCAACGTTGGGGCGGGCACAGGTCAAGTATAGAAGGGATCATAAAATACGTAAAGCATAGTTTGCCTAGTCTAAGCTTAGTGACTTCGAATTTTGCAAGCGGACACTGCGAACTTAGGCTGCTGTACGAGACACCGAAAAGGCATGCATCACCGTCCAGCGTCGACAGTGGTTACCACTGTTAGTATGGATTAATATGCTTAGAAACAGAGCATAAACTCTGACGTCTGGGCAAAGTCGGTAACCTCCAAACCTACAACGTTTAATTTGACGACTGCGATTACGTGCAGAAGAAACACTGAGGAATTAACCGATATGGGATAGTTTGGGAATCAGTTGGCATATTATAATCTATTGCCAAATGGAATGCTTATAGGCCTGGAAGGTGAGAAGCTTCATAAACTCGGCTACACAAAGCTGGACGGAATGGACGGATCGGAAGGAATGCTGGCCGTCGCCAAGGAAAGGAAGATTTTCAACAAAATATATCAGGAAATATTGCTGCCTCATCAGCTGCCAACGACCATTCCCCACCACCACTACGACGCCGTCGTCGCTGTGGGTGAGTGGCGCATTGAATGCGGAAGCAATAGATAAGAAAATAAAATAAAATAAATAAATGATATGTAATAAAGCACAATAAAACAAGTAATAAAAGAGAATAAAAGAAAATATGAGAAAGTAAATCTAATAAGAAAAGTATGGAACAATAATAGTGCACAGTGCATAATCTAATGTAGTGCTTCGTAGAGCATGATGAAAGCAGAGACTAAGCTTTATCTTCTTTCGCACTTGGGTCGATAGTCATAATCTTTAAGCGGCATCTTACTATAACTATTGCTGTCTATGTAGCTGACTCCAAGAGATGAACTTGGAACAAGAATAGACTGAAACATCGTCTGTCTTACAAGAAGTGAATTCAAACGTGTAACAATGGATCGAATAACCACAATCTGTCAATTGAACCGCTAAACATGCTGAAAATGCAAACCTTTTGAACTAAGACAACACAGTACAGTTCCTAGAATACATATACACTAATTTACATCTGAAGTATGAACTATGAACTATGAAGTCTGTTAGTATATATATATACATATATTTTATTTTAATATAGTTATTATTTATGTATTTGTTATTAGTATATGTTTTATGCTATTAGTCGTCTGAAGTATGAACTTAGTCAAAATTTAAAACTTGATGGTATGTAAGCTGTTGTGATACTTGTGTGTCACGTGTTCTATTACATTCTACGTGTGTGTACCGACCTGCAATCTATTTCAGGCATTTTCGGCCCGGTGTCTTTGAACGAGCACCACTTTGAGGCCATCATCGCGCCCATTAAAGTGGGAGGAAAGCTGGTGTTGGGTGTGCGAGACAACTTCCTCCACCCGATTCCCAAAGGCCTGTTCGACGCTGACACCGACTATCCCTACGATCTGGAGAGGAAGATGGAAAGTCTGGAGAAGTCCGGAAAACTCCGGACAATCCACAGGGAGGTTAGGCAGGACTACGCGCACGACGGACAGACAGGAGTGTTCTTCGTCTTCGAGGTGCTGAAGTAACTATGGATGTGTTAGAAATGCGAGAGGATTACAAGGAATGCTTAGGACTCATGGTAGTGCGTCGAGATGATGCTTATGACCCAACTTAGGCTTAGGACCAAACTTAGGTCTCCATTCAGGTATAGGCTTCTGTTTAACGCTGATACCCAACAGATGTAGCACCTTTGTTGCTGCGACACTGGTCGTCCGTTTAGTCCGTTCTCTGTTCTTATGTAAGCTGCTCCTTTGCGATGCAGTTGACAGTCCTGTTGGAACATTGGGAGTTAGATTGAGCGGCTATTGCCTGTATACCGGCCAAGACAATCCGGTTTTCACAGTGCGCCCTGACGACAACCGGCGGGTCGCGAATTGCCCGTGTAATGTTCTGCGCAATGCACACTTCGCGCGATCCAAAGGCGAACAAACGTTCCCATCCTCCTAGTGTTTGTCTTTCGCATTGGAAGCGAGAGTGCAGCGCCAATTCCCCAATGCAAGATGGCGATCGCTTTGGACCACGAATACAAACTTCGCATTAAGGAAGGTAGGTTGAAGTCGGCTGTATACTTATGACAGGTTAGGAGAATTGATAGAAAGTTTGTTGTGTAAAGCTAACAATTGGCTTCGACTGCCACAAAGGATCGGTTGCGCAGATGAAATTAAGCCACTTAGCTGCAGAGAGTGCGTGGTTAGGGCAAAACCGCAGGATTACACAACTGTAATAGACATATCAGAATTAGTTCTAAAACACTGGCTGCCACCAAACAAAAGCTGTACAGTATCAGACACAAGCCATCGAACCACGCGAAAGTATCAAATTCTGCGTTTCGAGCTCGTATTTCCGCACAAATGGCTCTACTTCGCTGAAAATCGACGTCAGATGTCCCAAAGCATTGAGCGTCGTTTCTCCATCCAATTTTCAAAAAGTTGTCGTCTAAAACTTTAGCCGCCAAGGATCCTACGAAAATTGTGGGCATTTACGACGAATGTGCTTCCGCCTACGAAGAGCAACTCAACGTACAGAAGTATCGCGGCCCACAACTCTTGGCTGAAGTGGTCGACAGGTTCATTCCAAGGGACGCCAGTATACTCAACGTTGGGGCGGGCACAGGTGAAGTATAGAAACTAAGCGTAGTGTAAGCATGGCACCATTAGGGATGCCATGCATAACTTTCATAGTTCGTGTCGGTATAAGTAGTCCGTCGTTTATTGTCTGGTTAGCTTAGTGGCTTATAGTCGACGAAGGACTTATTGCTACGCAGCGCCTGCTTGTGAGGCCTCGAGTCGTGTTCTGGTGCTTCAAGTCGAGTCACTAGACAACCTTACGCTCTTAAGAGGTGTTTCAACAGGTATCGCATACCCCGGGCTGGGCTGTCAACTTAGCCTCCTACAGTAGTGACTTCGAATTTTGCAAGCGGACACTGCGAACTTAGGCTGCTGTACGAGACACCGAAAAGGCTTGCATCACCGTCCAGCGTCGACAGTGGTTAACACTGTTAGTATGGATTAATATGCTTAGAAACAGAGCATAAACTCTGACGTCTGGGCAAAGTCGGTAACCTCCAAACCAACAACGTTTAATTTGACGACTGCGATGACATGCAGAAGAAACACTGAGGAAACCGATATGGGATAGTTTTAGAATTAGTTGGCATACAATCTATTTCCAAATGGAATGCTTATAGGCCTGGAAGGTGAGAAGCTTCATAAACTCGGCTACACAAAGCTGGACGGAATGGACGGATCGGAAGGAATGCTGGCCGTCGCCAAGGAAAGGAAGATTTTCAACAAAATATATCAGGAAATATTGCTGCCTCATCAGCTGCCAACGACCATTCCCCACCACCACTACGACGCCGTCGTCGCTGTGGGTGAGTGGCGCATTGAATGCGGAAGCAACAAATAAGAAAATAAAATAAAATAAATAAATGATAAGTAATAAAGCACAATAAAACAAGTAATAAAAGAGAATAAAAGAAAATATGAGAAAGTAAATCTAATAAGAAAAGTATGGAACAATAATAGTGCACAGTGCATAATCTAATGTAGTGCTTCGTTCGTAGAGCATGATGAAAGCAGAGACTAGGCTTTATCTTCTTTTGCACTTAGGTCGATAGTCATAATCTTAAAGCGGCATCTTACTGTAACTATTGCTGTCTATGTAGCTGACTCCAAGAGATGAACTTGGAACAAGAATAGACTGAAACATCGTCTGTCTTACAAGAAGTGAATTCAAACGTGTAACAATGGATCGAATAACCACAATCTGTCAATTGAACCGCTAAACATGCTGAAAACGCAAACCTGTTGAACTAAGACAACACAGTACAGTTCCTAGAATACATGTATATGTCACAGGCCATGGCCGTCTTCAGGCCATCGCCGTCTAGACGGCTTTGGCCTGGTCGATCAGGCCGTGGCCGTCTTTTCGAGCAGAAGACGGCCGTGGCCTGATGCGTCAGGCCGCAGATGTCTAGACGGCCACGGCCTGCTGCGTCAGGCCATGGCCGTCTTTTCCTTTCTCTGTTAGTTTCCGACATAGTATATTCCTTCCAGTTTAGGCTATGCTTAGGCTCGCCCTGCGCCCACAATGCACAAGAGTCAGTCGGCGTCGCAGTCTGGCGGGTCGAAACTTAGGCTTAACGCGACCGGTGACCGACTTCAGGGCGCGCGGAGCGCGCCCTGAAGTTGGTGGTCGCGCTAAGCCTCAGTTGAGACCCGCCAGGCGCGACGCCGGCCGAGTTTTAGTGCAAACTGCAAGTGGAATAAACACTCCTCCATCTACTTCACCTCCTGCTTAGGCCTGCTGTGCCCCTTCCCTGCAAGCGCTTGTAACAGCTGACACTCTTAAAGACGGCTATGGCCTGGTCTATCAGGCCACGGCCGTCTTCTCGAGCGGAAGACGGCCATGGCCTGACGCATCAGGCCAACGCCGTCTAGACGGCCACGGCCTGATCGACCAGGCCAAAGCCGTCTAGACGGCGATGGCCTGAAGACGGCCATGGCCTGCAACATCCTATATACTAAGCGGCATAGAGTGTGTCTGTCTGTCTGTCTGTTTGTTACCACAATAACTCTTGACACAGTTGACGGATCCTGGAGATCTATAGCTCAAAAGAGCCGCCTCTGTCTGGAATAGTGCATCTCCTATTGTGGACTTTGGCTGATTACTAAATTCCACAAAAATCATGAAAATATCGACTGCACAGCATGTTCTGGGCGCTCAGGAGTGACTGCAAGTCACTATCAAGCAGATTTCAGGCTATTTTGCACCACCATTCACTACAGAGTTGTCGCTGCGATACTTCGAGGTGTATTTGGAGGCACGGGAGCAGGTACGATGATAAATGCAGGCACTGGCAGGGGCACAGTGTCAGGTGACTTTAGATCTATCTGAAATGTCTTACGGGCTTAACTCAATTGTCAATGGGCTAACTCCAAGTGTCTATTGTGTATTGACGGGCACGAGAGCTGGTGCGATCCTAAACGTAGGCACTGGCAGGGGCACAGTGTCA
Organism: Linhomoeus sp. GSCO2_2; assembly: GCA_030248115.1. Lineage (NCBI taxonomy): Eukaryota > Metazoa > Nematoda > Chromadorea > Monhysterida > Linhomoeidae > Linhomoeus > Linhomoeus sp. GSCO2_2. Next base: position 75,505 of record JASAMZ010012728.1, on the reverse strand, counting down.
AATGACTTGAGATCTATCTGAAATGCCCTACGGGCTAAACCCAACTGGCAACAGGCTAATTCCAAGTGTCTATTGTGTATTGGCAGGCACGGGAGCTGGTGTGATCCTAAATGTAGGGACTGGCAGGGGCACAGTCATATGGCTTGACATCCAACTGTAATGTCTTGTGGTGCACTGAATTCGATGATGCATTATCTCCTTCATGCTCTGCGGATTGCCCATGAGCTATTGACCATAGAGATTCTCCTACGGGCTTAAGGCTCTAGTATACACTAATTCACATCTGAAGCATGAACTATGAACTATGAAGTCTGTTAGTATATATATATTTTATTTTAATATAGTTATTGTTTACGTATTAGTTATTAGTGTATGTTTTATGCTATTAGTCGTCTGAAGTATGAACTATGTCAAAATTGAAAACTTGATGGTATGTAAGCTGTTGTGATACTTGTGTGTCACGTGTTCTATTACATTCTACGTGTGTGTACCGACCTGCAATCTAATTCAGGCATTTTCGGCCCGGTGTCTTTGAACGAGCACCACTTTGAGGCTATCATAGCGCCCATTAAAGTGGGAGGAAAGCTGGTATTGGGCGTGCGAGACAACTTCCTCCACCCGATCCCCAAAGGCCTGTTCGACGCCGACACCGACTATCCGTACGATCTGGAGAAGAAGATGGAAAGTCTGGAGAAGTCCGGAAAACTCCGGAGAATTCACAGGGAGGTTAGGCAGGACTACGCGCACGACGGACAGACAGGAGTGTTCTTCGTCTTCGAGGTTCTGAAGTAACTTTGGATGTGTTAGAAATGCAAGAGGATTACAAGGAATGCTTAGGACTCATAGTAGTGCGTCGAGATGATGCTTATGACCCAACTTAGGCTTAGGGCCGAACTTAAGTCTCCATTCAGATATAGGCTTCTGTTTGACGCTGATGCCTAACAGATGTAGCACCTTTGTTGCTGCGACACTGGTCGTCCGTTTAGTCCGTTCTCTGTTCTTATGTAAGCTGCTCCTTTGCGATGCAGTTGACAGTCCTGTTGGAACATTGGGAGTTAGATTGAGCGGCTATTGCCTGTATACCGGCCAAGACAATCCGGTTTTCACAGTGCGCCCTGACGACAACCGGCGGGTCGCGAATTGCCCGTGTAATGTTCTGCGCAATGCACACTTCGCGCGATCCAAAGGCGAACAAACGTTCCCATCCTCCTAGTGTTTGTCTTTCGCATTGGAAGCGAGAGTGCAGCGCCAATTCCCCAATGCAAGATGGCGATCGCTTTGGACCACGAATACAAACTTCGCATTAAGGAAGGTAGGTTGAAGTCGGCTGTATACTTATGACAGGTTAGGAGAATTGATAGAAAGTTTGTTGTGTAAAGCTAACAATTGGCTTCGACTGCCACAAAGGATCGGTTGCGCAGATGAAATTAAGCCACTTAGCTGCAGAGAGTGCGTGGTTAGGGCAAAACCGCAGGATTACACAACTGTAATAGACTTATCAGAATTAGTTCTAAAACACTGGCTGCCATCAAGCAAAAGCTGTACAGTATCAGGCACAAGCCATCGAACCACGCGAAAGTATCCAATTCTGCGTTTCGAGCTCGTATTTCCTCACAAATGGCTCTACAGCGCTGAAAATCGACGTCAGATGTCCCAAGACACTGAGCTTTGTTCCTCCATCCAATTTTCAAAAAGTTGTCGTCCAAAACTTTAGCCGCCAAGGACCCCACGAAAATTGTGGGCATTTACGACGGATTGGCTTCCGCCTACGAAGAGCACCTCAACGTACAGAAGTATCGCGGCCCACAACTCTTGGCTGAAGTGGTCGACAGGTTCATTCCAAGGGACGCCAGTATACTCAACGTTGGGGCGGGCACAGGTCAAGTATAGGGAAGGGATCATAAAATACATAAAGTATAGTGTGCCTAGCCTAGCCTAAGCTTAGTGACTTCGAATTTTGCAAGCGGACACTGCGAACTTAGGCTGCTGTACGAGACAATAACAAGCTCCGGTATTAAAAAGTTGAGTTTGTATTTTGACTGACATTGCAAAGAGTTACGGTCTTTCTGCAGAGAGTGCGAGAATTCATCGCCCGCATGCTCCGCTTCAAGAGCCCCCGCTTTGCAAGAGGCTATTGCATTAGCAATATTGATTTCGCCCGCGATTTGGCTTTTAGAGCAAGAACATCCCTCTTTCAAGCAACGCTTTTAAAAGAGTGACAAAACTTGTAAAAGTTTTGGCAAACAATTGACACAGCACAAAAGAGCGCACTACGAGCAATCTGCATGTAGCAAAGAGCGATCTTAGCGTTAAAATCGCGAGAATGGCGTTTTCTGCGGTGCGTGTTTGCGTAATTGAAGAAAGCTTTGCAGCCGCGTGAAAGAGCACGTCGAGAGTTTTTACCTGGCGTGTCGATTGCCGCTCTACGACGTAAGACGAGCGAGTTAGAGCCGTTTTGCGCTTTTGCACCTTCTAGTTACTGCAACTCCCAAAATTCAAACCTTTGAATTTCCACCAATGGGAGAACAAACAATCAGTGAATCGGGAACTATCCAAAAAGCTCGAGATCGTCTCTCTACGACGCAAGTTGAGCGAGTTAGAGCGATCTAAGCGTCAAAATCCCGAGAATGGCGTTTTCAGCGGTGCGTGTTTGCGTAATTGAAAAACTTGTTGCTGCCGCATGAAAGAGCACGTCGAGAGCTTTCACCTGACGTGTTGACCGCCGCTCTACGACGTAAGACGAGCGAGTTAGAGCCGCTCTGCGTTTTGGACCTTCGGGTTACTGTAACTCGAGAAATTGAAATTTTTGAATCTCGACACCCATTATGACTAATGATCAGTGAGTCGAGACCTATCCATAGAGCCCAAGATCGTCTCTCTACGACCTTCCAACGCCGAGATCTGAGAGCGTGACGCACGCACGGACGGACGCACGCACGGACGGACGCACGCACGCACGCACGCCGAGCTCTCGTATGGTGTCGCCCGCCTGAGGGCGGGCGAAACAAGCTCCGGTATTAAAAAGTTGAGTTTGTATTCTGACTGACATTGCAAAGAGTTGCATTCTTTCTGCAGAGAGTGCGAGAGTTCATCGCCCGCATGCTCCGCTTCATGAGCCCCCGCTTCGCAAGAGGGTATTGCATAGCAATATTGATTTCGCCCGCGATTTGGCTTTTAGAGCAAGAACATCCCTCTTTCAAGCAACGCTTTCAAAAAAAGTGACAAAAACTTGCAAATGCTTTGGCAAGCAATTGACAGAGCACAAAAGAGCGCACTACAAGCAATCAAACCGTGTAGCACTTCTGCATGTAGCAAAGAGCGATCTTAGTGTTAAAATCTCGAGAATGGCGCTTTCTGCGGTGCGTGTTTGCGTAATTAAAAAATTTGTTGCTGCCGCATGAAAGAGCACGCCGAGAGCTTTCACCTGACGTGCCGAATGCCACTCTACGACGTAAGACGAGCGATTTAGAGCCGTTTTGTGCTTTTGCACATTCGAGTTACTGTAACTCGCGAAATTCAAACTTTTGAGTTTCGACCGATGGGAGAACAAATGATCATTGCGTCGAGAGCTATCCGATAAGCTCGAGATCGTCTCTCTACGACGCAAGTTGAGCGAGTTAGAGCGATCTTAGCGTCAAATCCCGAGAATGGCGTTTTCCGCGGTGCGTGTTTGCGTAATTGAACAAACTTTTGTAGCCGCATGAAAGAACACGTCGAGAGCTTTCACCCGACGTGTCGATTGCCGCTCTACGACGTAAGACGAGCGAGTTAGGGCCGTATTGTGCTTTTGCACTTTCGAGTTACTGTAACTCGCGAAATTCAAACTTTTGAGTTCCGACCAATGGGAGAACAAATGATCAGTGATTTGGGAGCTATCCAAAAAGCTCACGATCGTCTCTCTACGACGCAAGTTGATCGCCTTAGAGCGATTTTAACGTCAAAATGCCAAGAATGGCGTTTTTAGCGGTGCGTGTTTGCGTAATTGAAAAACTTGTTGCTGCCGCATGAAAGAGCACGTCGAGAGCTTTCACCTGACGTGTCGACCGCCGCTCTACGACGTAAGACGAGCGAGTTAGAGCCGCTTTGCGTTTTGGACCTTCGGGTTACTGTAACTCGAGAAATTCAAATTTTTGAGTCTCGACACCCATTATGACTAATGATCAGTGAGTCGAGACCTATCCATAGAGCCCAAGATCGTCTCTCTACGACTTTCCAACGCCGAGATCTGAGAGCGTGACGCACGGACGGACGGACGCACGCACGCACGCCGAGCTCTCGTATGGTGTCGCCCGCCTGAGGGCGGGCGAAAAAAGGTTTGCATCACCGTCCAGCGTCGACAGTGTTTAACACTGCTAGTATGGATTAATACGCATAGAAGCAGAGCATAACGAACTCTGACGTCTGGGCAAAGTCGCTAACCTCCAAATCTACAACGTTTAATTTGACTGCGATTACGTGCAGAAGAAACACTGGGGAATTAACCGATATGGGATAGTTTTAGAATTAGTTGGCATACAATCTATTTCCAAATTGAATGTTTATAGGACTGGAAGGTCAGGAGCTTCATAAACTCGGCTACACAAAATTGGACGGAATGGACGGATCGGAAGGAATGCTCGCCGTCGCCAAGAAAAGGAAGATTTTCAACAAAATTTATCAGGAAACATTGCTGCCTCATCAGTTGCCCAAGACCATTTCCCACCACCACTACGACGCCGTCGTCGCTGTGGGTGAGTGGCGCATTGAGTGCGGAAGTAATAAATAAGAAAACAAAAAAGTAAATAAATAATAAGTAGTAAAGCACAATAAAACAAGTAATAAAAGAGAATAAAAGAAAATAAAAAGAAAAGTGCAGAAACAATAATATAGTTGGCAGTGCATAATATAATGTAGTACCTCGTAGAGCATGATGAAAGCACAGACTACCTAAGCTTTATCTTCTTATGCAATTGGGTCGATAGTAATAGTCTTAAAGCGACGTCTTACTGTAACTATTGCTGTCTATGTAGCTGGCTCCAAGATGAACTTGGAACAAGAATAGACGGAAACATCGTCTGCCTTGCAAGAAGTGAATTCAACCGTGTAACAATGGATTGAAAAACCACAATCTGTTATTGAACCGCCAAAAGCAATCTGAAGATGCCAACCTGTAAACTGAGACAACACAGTACAGCTCTTAGAATTTACACTAATTTACATTCTACATGTATGTACCGACCTGCAATCTAATTCAGGCATTTTCGGCCCGGTGTCCTTGAACGAGCACCACTTTGAGGCCATCATAGCTCCTATAAAAGTGGGAGGAAAGCTGGTGTTGGGCGTGCGAGACAACTTCCTCCACCCAATCCCCAAAGGGCTGTTCGACGCCGACACCGACTATCCGTACGACCTGGAGAAGAGAATGGAAAGTCTGGAGAAGTCCGGAAAACTCCGGAGAATCCACAGGGAGGTTAGGCAGGACTACGCCCACGACGGACAGACAGGAGTGTTCTTTGTCTTCGAGGTTCTGAAGTAGTATTCGATTTAAACTGGTAGATGAGAGACGATGATCTTAGAAATTCTGAGACTGTGCTTAGGGCCCGACTTAGGACACGTTTAGACTCTGTTCTGACATAAGACTCCGTTCGGTGTTTTCCATTCGCTTAGGCGCTCACTGTACATTCTGTACGTGTAGCACATTTGCTGCGTTCGTTCGTTGCTTCTTAGCATTGCGTTTGTTCCGCTACAGCGAACAACGGCAGCACAAATTCACGTCAAAATAGGCGCTTTGCCGAAGCGCCTGTCGATTTCCAGATTACAGTGGTTGAAACAGTATCCCAAGGTGATCAGGTAGAAGAACGTGAACGTCAGATTCGGTATGTGGTAGAGAAAGATGCGGTCGGCGAACACTTGCCCCACGTTGCCCCGACCCAGAAAATAGAAGATGCTAGCCAATGCGGTAGTTATGCAGGGCACCTGAACGACGGATTGTGAGGAACAGACGACGAGACGACGACGACGACGACGACGACGACGACGACGACGACGACGACGACGACGACGACGACGACGACGACGACGACGACGACGACGACGACGACGACGACGACGACGACGACGACGACGACGACGACGACGACGACGGCGACGACGACGACGACGACGACGACGACGACGACGACGACGACGACGACGACGACGTATGTGTGTAGTGTGACGACGGTGCACGTATGTAGTATGTACACACGTGTGACATCCGAAAGCGACGCATTGTTGCATGCGGCGGGGACGAACGGATGTTTGCAAGAATTTTTCGATTATTTTCCCCGCGGGTGCCAATTTGCAATCGCATCGGTCCTTCAGTGCGGAGATATTCACTAACTCACCGCAATTTCGAAACGCGGCCGCCAGGGGGCGCTTTGCTCGCTATTCAGGAGGTACGCTTCTTTAGCACCTTCGCGCCCTTTGATGACGCCGCCTGTTGTTAGGAGGCTGCTGTTAGTTGGCCAGACAAATTGGCGAAGTATGGCGAATTTCTTTTGGCAAACCACACTTGTTTCGAGTTTGTGCATCGCTTGTGTTGTTTTCGCCCAATTACAGCAAGAAGACCTCAAATCGCGAAAACTGCCTCAGGCGATCATTATCGGAGCCAAGAAATGTGGCACGCGCGCTTTGCTGGAGTATTTGAAAATTCATCCGAAAATCGTTGCGTCAGGGCCGGAGATTCACTTCTTTGACCGATACTACGAAAGAGGTCTCGAGTGGTACAGGTGTGTTGCTTGGACTTCGGTGGGAGACAACGACGACGACGACGACGACGACGTCGACGACGACGACGACGACGACGACGACGACGACGACGACGACGACGACGACGACGACGACGACGACGACGACGACGACGACGACGACGACGACGACGACGACGACGACGACGACGACGACGACGACGACGACGACGACGACAACGACAACGACGACGACGACGACGTCGACGACGACTTCGACGACGACGACGACGACGACGACGACGACGACGACGACGACGACGACGACGACGACGACGACGACGACGACGACGACGACGACGACGACGACGACGACGACGACGACGACGACGACGACGACGACGACGACGACGACGACGACGACGACGACGACGACGACGACGACGACGACGACGACGACGACGACGACGACGACGACGACGACGACGACGACGACGACGACGACGACGACGACGACGACGACGACGACGACGACGACGACGACGACGACGACGACGACGACGACGACGACGACGACGACGACGACGACGACGACGACGACGACGACGACGACGACGACGACGGCGGCGGCGGCGGCGGCGGCGGCGGCAGCGGCAGCACTCACCTGGAGCCATGAAAGAATCCTTCGCTGACCTCTCGGAGTTACGAAGCGTTCCACAGTCCGTTTTAGTGGTGTGATATTGAAGTAGAAGGCCAGAAAGAGCTTCTCACAGACGACCTCTATCAAGTTCAACAAAACCCACAGCGTATGCCGTCTGTCCAGTCCATGCCAAACTAATACGAATGCAAATGCCAAACAAATAGCGATGAAACGAATAGACCACCTGAACAAATGTCACAAGTTTGATCGCTCCTACCAACCATATTTTGGAGAATCAAATTTGTGTACCTTGCCAAGGCATTTATATTCTCCGTTGCTATCAGTATAGGCACATAGACATGCACCTTCAGAAACTGGTGCAAGCCGGGATCGAAATACCGCCACATTCTCGAATAGAGTGTCACTCTCGAAATGCAGATTGGGCCGGATGGCGGCCGCATTTTGTCCAAATAGGCCAGAAAGTTCTGCGAGCCGAAAATGATGCTGTATTTCGTGGAAAATAGTTGTCCCGCCACGTAGCCAACACTTATAAGTGAAACTTCATCGATTTCTTTGGCTAGTTTGGTTGAGGACATAAACGTCTAAAGTTAAGGTTTGGAACAGTTAGCTAAAGGCAGCATGAAAAAAATTTATAGCG